>JAQFZN010001069.1:0-19114 GCA_034687075.1 Geophilus carpophagus | reverse complement strand
TATTAGAGGGAATCAACCAGAGGTTTCTCCTTATCTTGTCGGTGTTCCTTGCTCCCAATGTCGAAATCGAATCGATGGAGGCCTTTGTTATCAAAATGCGTGCAGTATGCCCAGACAATTTTTTTTGTAGTTTTGTATTTAAAATTGATATATATTTTTAATAGTTACATCTAAAAATTGCAAAAAGTACCATTTAAATTGTGGTAAATTATATTTTAATATTTTTTATAATATATTTCAATAAAATAATATAAAAACATATAAAATTATTGTTTTTTACACAGCTTGTAACCTCAAATGCCAAAATTGTGGGATACTTTATCGAGATCAGTGTCACTGTGGATGTAAAATAGGTTGGGATTCATTGGATTGCTCGAGTAAGATAAAGATTTTATGTTATTATTTCTTTAATTTATTTTTATTAATTTTTAAGGAGTGTGTGATGATTCACATTTTTCGTGTGGACAAAATCCAGGATGGCCAAATGCTTTAAGTTGTAGCAAGGAAGAGCACAAAGTTAGAGATGAACATTGCAGAAAAATGTGCAAGCAATGCAGTAAATATAAATTCTCTTAATTTTAAAATTTTGGTATTTACAGTAGTTTACATTTCGGGTCATGGATGGTCGTAGATTCAAATTAAACTTCGTTACTCAATATTCGTTCGTTGCTAATATCTGCCATCTATTGCCAAATTATGACATTTTTGTCATTTTTATCATTTTTTGTCATATCAATTAATTTGGTTTATATTTATATTGCAGGGGTATTTAACGACGAGTCATATGAAAGAGATAAAAAGGAGTTGTGTTGTAATGGGACACTCTGTGAAGAAGGAAGGGTGTTAGATAAAACCTGTCAGTGCCAATTATTATGTCCTGGACCAAACTGCTTGGGTAAAAAAATTAATCTGGAGAAAATTTAATTAGATTTTTTTAATTTATTAATTTACTTCAGATCCTCCAGAGAAGTTTGAAGAAAAAGTTGCTCTCATTATGAGTTCTGAGTCTGCTGGTTACATCAATTATCACATTTATAAATCGGCTTTTATTATTTCCTTTATTGTTGAATTATTACTGTAATATTAAAATGGATTAAACTGTGATAACTAAATATTGTTATGTGTAATTGTTATTTATTATTTTTATTAGTGTGTAGATGTGTGATTTTAGGTTTGTTATTTAGAAAAAGCCATTGTGAGCTTCCGTAGAATTTTGTAGTCAGGAACAATAAAGAATTTGGAAAGATTCTAAGAAGGAAATACTATTTGAAAAGATTTATTTTTTGAAATTTCTAGTAAAATTATAATAAATAAACAAATAAAATTAAAAGTTTTATTAATTAACCTAACATTTACACCGCGGAAGGCGCAACCGAACTAAATGCCCCATGTTATCGGTAGTGACTTACGTCATCACGTTTTATTGGATTGAGTTCATCGAAAATACGAAATCGTTAGACAACGAAAAGAAATTATAAAAAAACTGAAATTAATATAAAACATATAACAAATAGTTATTGCTTTAATTAAGAAACTTTTTTATGCATTTGCAATTATTAATCCCACATTTTAATTTTAATTTACGCTTTAAAATATCGATTTTCTTTCTACCGTTATCGCTTCACGTTTTAGACACTACCAATTGTGAATCCAGTTCCTAGAACGGTATGTACTTCACTTTTATCATTTACAAATTAATACAATTTTTAGAATGTAAAATCAGGCAAAAACATTAATTTTACGAATCGGAATACTTGTACTGCATTTTACAAAACATTTTATGAAAATATACAAGAAAAAAATGTGCATAGCGTGTGAAAAAAAATAGGTTCCTTTATGTACCTAACTAGAAAGCCAACATGGCGGTATTGATGTCAGGAATCATAATAAAAATATTGGCATAATTATTATTCAGATACAATTAAGGATTGTTAGTACTAAATTGAAAATTCGTTTGAAACGATCCGAATTTGCTGAATTTTGATATTCACAGAGCTAACATTACAAAAATGAGTTACCACATGAAATATTAAATTACTTAATAAACAATAGAAAAGAAAAATAGATTAATTTTTAAATTTCAAAATAAATGCATTCGAAATTAAATTTTTTTTATAGATAAAAATTTATAAAAATATTTTGATTTTTATTTCTATACACAATAAAGAATAAAACTTTAATTTACAGTAAAAAATATATTTCAAGAGAATAATATGATCAGGAAATTATAAAAATATACAAAGCATTATACAAAAACCTATAAAAAGAAAAACTGTTAAATTCGTTCCACCCTTACAGCTGTTCACAATTAACAATTCAAATAGAAAACATGTGAATTTTTAAATTAGTCGGCCATCTTGAATTTTCAAATTTTCAAATTTGTAAATATTTAACGTTTTAAATGATTAAATTCACTGTAACTATATTTTTAATTTATAATCTCATTAAACTAATTCTATTTTTTTCCATTTCCAGTTCGAGACAGACCAGAAAATCTTGAAAACCAAAAAAAAAACATAAAAATGGGCTCTCAACAACAATTTTGTCTGCGATGGAATAACCATCAAACCAATATGATTGGAGTGTTCGATCACCTCCTGCAGAGCGAAACGTTAGTTGATGTTACTCTAGCATGTGATGGGTTCAGTTTAAAGGCCCACAAGGTTGTTTTATCCGCTTGTAGTCCATATTTCCAAAGTTTATTTCTCGACAATCCATGCAAGCATCCAATTGTCATTCTGAAGGACGTAAAATTCAGCGATTTGAGAGCTCTGATCGATTTCATGTACCGAGGCGAGGTGAATGTCTCTCAAGATCAACTCAGTGCCTTATTGGCAACGGCTGAAACGCTTAAAGTGAAGGGCTTAGCCGAAGTGACCAGTGGGATGAATGATAAAGAAGCCGAGTCGGCTTCCAGCGCAACACAGTCCTCGATTTTGCCGCAAGATGAGAACGTGTCGCGAAGGTCTTCACCAGCGCCGAAACGAAAAAGGATTCGTTTGCGAAGGCGTTCTGGAGGTGGTAGCGCAGTTTCGGACACTGAGGATGAAATTCAAGAAGTGGTTCCTCAATCTGAGCCGGTTGCAGTGGACTTATTGGAGGCGAAAGTTGAAATAAATGAAAATAATTACACATCATGTAGTCAAGCGAGCGGTGATGTACAGAGCCAGGATCAGAGTATGGTCGGCGAGAGTCCAGCTGAATCAGCACAACTTGATATGAGTCCGATACCAGTTACTGCAGAATCGGTAAACTTGAATATAAATAAGGATTTTTTTTTTTTTAAAAAAGAAATGAGTATTGAGTGATTTGTTAATGTAAATTAATGTTCCTACATTGCTTTTAGGAATCACATGAGTAGTGCTGCCATCTGGCGAGCACAACTGTAGATTTATTCAAAATTTAACGGTTTAAAAATGGTTTTTAAAAATTTGGATGCGTTGAATTTAAATTCTCTAAGAAAATATTTGAATTTTATTGATGTGATGTAAGTTTGTAACGGTTTATATTCTAATGAGATAATAGAAAAAATGTTAATGTTTTAAAAAGGTTTGTTCTATTGTCTTGTTTCAAACAAATTACTTTTTGAAACCATTAAAAATTACTCATTTCTTAAAAAGTTTCTAACGATTAAATAAATGTTAAATTGATTTTTAATTATTATTATTAATTTTTATTTTAGGTATTTCCGTCAACTAGTGTAATTGATGTTAATAACGAAGTTGCGTCCAACAAAGCAAATAGCATTATTTCTGTTATGCCAACCGAAGTACGCCGAACGAACCCAGTCATATCCACCATTAAATCTTCCGGACTTCCCGTATCAAATATTCAGCCTACAACTTCTTCACCTTTGCCTTCTACTTCAGGAACTCAGCAAGTTATGGCCAGCGGACAAGGTAGGTTTATTCAAAATTTCGATTTTAATTTCTGTAAGATAAAGCCAACAAGAACCGAATAATAAAAATATTAAATAATAATAATTTTCATTTTTGTTTAGGAAAAAATTCTAAAATATAAATAAATTGAATTAAATTTTGATTATTTTTATTTTTCGGTTTAATGCAAATGTTCTTGTTGGTTTGAAATAAATCTTTGATGCAAGACATGAAGTAAGTTTTTGCATCAAGTGCACTTTGTACTAGTTAACGTGTACTGTTGTTTGGCTTAAATCGGTGTTTGTTATGTTGAAAATGTGATTTTGATTTTGAAATATAATATGTTTTAATTTATCTCACACAAAAACAATTTTTTTAATTCGCCTTTTGCCATTTGCAGTTGGGTTTTTCTATTATTTTTGTTTATTTTTTATTTTTTTATTTAGTTTTAAGTTTTTAATTTATTTTTTATTACAATAACACAGTACAAAATGCAAATATATGGCAATACAAATATTTGTTTACATAGATTTTTTTTTATAAATGTATACACACTCGACACATTTACTGTTACAAATTGAATATGGTTCTACTCGCAATACGGGCCGATATTGTACGAAACAGGTTTAAAGTCACCACGTTACATGTGCCGTGGACGATACCAGAAAGTGAACAATGCGAAACGATTGCAAATCATAACTGCCTTCATGGCTACAGGAGATTATCATACTGTAGCAAGAAATCTCGGGGTGAAAAGGACAACAGCACAAAGGTAAGAATATTGAATAATAAATAATTAATTTTATATGATTAAAGCAGGTATTTGGTATTATAAATAACAAAGTTGAATATTTGTGGTTTTACTAGTGAAATTTGAAAAAAATAACGGTTTTTTCACCGTTTGTTTGGATATTTCGATATCCAGTACACTAGTGAGCGAAGGAAACGTTAGTAATTACACTCTATATTCAATTTCTTTAAAACTGTACTGGGTTTTCGAATTTTTCCTATTCATGCATTCGGAATGATTTAGATCTGTATTTTTTATTTATTTTGAAGTTATCTAAAATATTATCAGATATAAATTTATAAATTCAACTTTACCTGAATCAATTTAAATCGAAAAGTATTCGAAAATAATTTTAAATCAGTTAAAAAATTTAAATTCGAACCGATTCGTTACAATTTCAGGTCCGTTTTGGGTCAATTTGATTCGAAAGATAAACTTTTAAACCAAATTATAATTTTAATGATTTGCTTTAAAATAAATTCTTTATTTTTTCTGAAGATTGTTTTATTAAATTTTAAATAAAGTAAAACGTAATTAATTTAAAGATAACTAAGCATTCGCTCACTTAAAACTGAAGTAAATTTAAAAAATAAAGTATTTAAAAATATAATTATCTTTTATTTTTTTGAATTATTGGGTTTTTATAGAAATTTCTATTAAATATCTGCTTTAAACAGAAAAATCAATTAAAAAAAATTATTTTGTTATTTTTATCAAACTAATAAAATTTTAATTCAATTTTTTTTTCATTTAGTATTGTGAGACAATTCAAACAAACTGGAAGATTTGAAAATTTACGGATGGGTAAACAATTTTAACTCAAAAAACGAGTAATGTATATAATTTATTTATTATACCATTATTATTATTATTATTATTATCATTATTCATTATTATTAACACAATTAATTTAATTTTGTAAGTATAATCTGTAATAAATGTAAAATATTAATTCAAACAAATGTGGTTTTATGACAAACATTTATTTGAAAAAAAATTACATTACAAATGGCAAAAGGTTGGTTGGTCACCCCCACGAAGAAAAGCGGCAAAAAGAAAAATAAAAGCAAACAAAAACAAATTATCTTGCTATTACAGAACAACCATGGTTTGGCATGGTGTGTCCAATAACAGCGAGCAAAAGACGTAATCCTATGATTCTTCTTGACGGATTTCCATTTCAAATCAACAAAATTCGGCACACGAGACATTATTGGCGTTGTCCTGATCGAAATTGTTCTGCTCGTGCCATCACCATCTTAGACAGGAGCCATCAACACCGCTTATCCAGTGGTCAACCCTCACACAATCACTTACTCACTAAAACTTTAAATAGAAAAAGAAAATAATGTTATCAATGGATTCTCTATTTGAACGAAATAAAACACATTTAATTTCTTTTAAAGAAATTTTTTTGATATTTTTTGTCACTTATGTGTTTCCGTACGTGTTCCGCTTTGTATTTAAGTGATGTTTTGTTTTACTTTTTTATATTTATATATATATTTATTTTACAAAGCACTTAAAGATTGAGGGAGTAAATTAGAATGAAATTTTGCTTTGTTTTCCAATGTATTTCCAATTTTTCTAGAACAAAAACCAGCATTACCTCGGCCTAAGAAGTTCTCGGTTGATGCTAATTTTCAAAACGCACTAGAATCGGTGGCGAAAGGTGAAATGGGATTCTGTCGAGCTGCTAAAAAGTTTGGGGTAAACCATGCTACTTTATGGAGACATTATAACTTGGCTGGGTTACCGACTCGAAAGCGCAATTCAAGGGTTGGAACAACTAATAATTCAGCGAATTCTTCCGACTTGTGTGTTTTCAATAGCTCTAATAATTGGAGTTTTTAAATTTAAAAATTTAAAAATTATTCAATTTAATTTTTAAGTTTTCTGTAAATCATATATTAAATTGTAATAAAAATTTATTATTTTAAACTCAATTTGGTTTTCTGTTATTTTTTTTAAGGAATAATTTAAATAAATTGTGTTTTAAGAGTGTGTTCGTCTCTAGTTATGATAAAATCGAAAAAAAAAGAAAATATTTTTGTTTTTTGTTTACAGTGAAGATACAAGTGTTAACAAGAAAGAATAAAAAGATGACACATTTAAAGAATTTATTGATGGCATTTAATGCAGTAGTTGAAGATAAAATGAGTTTTAGAAAAGCAGCAAGTTGTTATCATGTTTCTGCCTCTTCATTATGGAGATTTTATAATAAATCTGGTCAACCTTCGAGAAGAAAAAAGATTTTTCAGCCTGATTTATCTATTTAATTACATTTAATTTTAGTATTTAAAATATTTTTAAAAAATTATTGTGTTTATAAAAAAATTTTAAGAAATCAATATTTTGTATGTTGAATTAAAAAGGTTATTAGTAAATTTTGAATTTAAAATTTGTTTTTATAAAATGGCTTGAAAATGAAAAATTGAAGTTGTGACTGAATTAAACTTGTAACTCGCAGATTCAAGTGGAAATCGAATGCCGAATATGTCCAGGACTGGAATTCGATATCGATGGAACAATGACCGTGCACGCATGGAATTAGGCAGCTGGAATGAATTTGATATGCAAATGGCAGTTGCTGGCATTAGGAATAAAACTATGACATTAACTGAAGCTGCTATCACGTATAATGTGCCAAGAAATACCCTTTGGTACAGGGCAAGAAGAAGTGGAATTGACACTAATGTGAAGAAATCCTGAAACATTTGTATGCAATATTAAAAACAAATATTTTGTGTGTCTCATTCTTCCACTTCAGGCTTCTTAAGTCCATTTTTTTTATTATATTTATGTCAGGGCACGAAATGGAAAAGTTCAGAAAAAATTGTGATAACCGGAATAATGTTTTGAATAATAATTTCACGAACCGGAATAATATTTTGCATAATTTCCTGAACTGGTTTGCTTCGGTGCATTCTGAGCCCTGATTTCTGTTTGACTTTTGTGATTTGCCAAGTCATTTTTGTTTCTATCAGCAAAATGTGAAGATATTAAAATAATTCCATTGAAAAAAGTTTAAAAAATGTGTTTTAGGATCATGTGAAAGTAATAATATTTTATATATTTTATATCCAGAATAAAATCTAAACATTGAAATTGTAGAAATCGATATCATGTTTGTGCTGATTTTGGAGATAAGATTTAAGATTTGCAATTTGGTTTTGTATTTTGTAATGAAACCACAACTTAAATCGATATAAATTTGGTTTTATCAATTTGAATGTGGTTTGTAAACAACTGTGGTCGATGAAAGAAAGTTACATTAAAAACAAGTCGATTTTTTACTGTAAATTTAAATTCTAAGTAATTAAAAATCTCTGAAATAATTTCAAAATTAAAAAATGATCCTAAAAGCATTTTTTAAATCCATTTTTTGCATTTTCTTAACTAGTCAAGTGTGGCTTATCATTTAAAATTCCATTTTAATTTTGTTTTTTTAATTGAATAAAAAAATAAATAATAAAATGAAATTTTTCAACATATATAAACCATCTTTTTTATTTTTCTCAATTTTACACACCAATTTATCCCTTTCCCCATTTTTTATCAATTACCCTTAACGGATGTGCACACAAATATTTGATAAATGGTCGTTGAGCAGCCGTGGCCTCTGTGCTTTCAGGTGGGGACCGCAGCCCCTCCCCTTCCTCATCACGCCCGGTAAAGGAACAAGTTGAAGAAAATCTGAAGCGAGCAGCTGTCCACGTCCTACGTCATGGCTTATCAATCCGCGCCGCGTCACGTCATTACGGAATACCATATAAAGCACTGCATCGCTACGTCAACAGAATTGACCAAGGACTTGAAGATTTCCCTACAGAATTCATTCATGGATTGATGAGAAGTCTCGCGTCGAAATTGGATGCGGCTTGTATTTGAGGACTTTTATTTCTTTATTTCTATTTCTATTTATTTATTTATTAAATAATTACATTTAGTATTTATATACATTTATTGCACTAAACAATTAAATAATGATTACTATGTTGTAATTATCGCACCAAATTGCATGATAAATAAAGGGTTTAATTAAATTAAATGAAAAATATTGATTTAATTATTTATTTATGATATAAATGTTTATTTTACCTTCATTGCAGACTCACTTTTAGTAGTATTTGTATGGAAACAAGAGGCAATGGACACTGATTGAGCTCTATCTATCTATCTCTTTCAAGTTCTAAATGAAAAAAAAATGAAAATTCATGATTAAATAATGTATTAAGAAATAAAAAGATAAATAAAAATAATAATATAAACATTGGATTGGTTTTATAATTTTATTTGATTTATTTTTTAATTTTCACAAAAATTAAAAGAAAAAAATGATAAAATTGACTTGAAAATGATAATTTTCATTACCAGTATTAGAAAATTGTTTGGTATTTCAGGTCGATTGACGTTTGTCCAATTTCGTCCTCGACAGCTGCCTAAACGTGAAGATTTATCAGCTGCTGTGAAAGCAGTTTTGGAACACAATGCATCTTTTCGAGAAGCTGGACGCATGTATGGAATAAGTCATATGACTGTCTACAACCATGTCAAGACTGCACTCAAAGGAACTGGAATATCCATTTCGAATTTTAGAAACCAAAATAATACCCCAACTTGATAATAAAATTTACAATTCTTATCTCTTTTTATTTATATCATCGAATATTGTACTTACAAATTACAAATTCTCACTTTGTTTATATTTTTATTGGGCATCAAAATCATCCATCTTTATTTAACCATTTTTTTTTTATTATAGAAAATATTGAAAATATTTAAAGTAATTTAAATATATTTGTAATCTAATTATAAATAATGATGTAATTTGTAAACATTTTATGTCCAATAAAAAAATAAACATTTGTTTTAAAAAAATTGTCTTTTGTGATATTTTTTTATTCATTGATAATTATTGCATAATTAATTTATTTGTGAGAGTGGTAAAATTAATAGATTATTAATTAATAGTAGTTTTAGAAATGGATTATGAGATATATAAAAATTGATTTGTACTTGAGTTTTTGTTACCTGAGTGAAAAAATGACACGATTGTCCCCGGATGTCTTTCAGGTTTCATTCCTCCCGAGTATATTCGACATTTCTTCAAGGATCGAGAAGAGTTGTGGCATGCAGTCGAGATGGTACTAAGAAACCGGATGTCCCTCAGAGATGCTGGCCGCCAATTTGGAGTCAATCATGTGACTATTTTCAATTACGTGAAAAAAGTGAAGAGCCTTTTATTAACTCAAGATCAATTTTAGCACAAATTGATATTTTTATGTGTAAATGTTTGTCATTTTGTCAGTAATTGTGTTTGTCTATGGAAAATAATGATACAAACGGAAAAAATGGACTGGAATGTAGGTAGATATAATAATTAAATCATGTTTACAATATAAAATTATAATTAACTAATTTAGTAAAAAAAATTTTAATGAATTTTTTTTTAAAAATTAAAATTAAAAAATGAATTTTTCATTTTCCAGTTCATCAAGTTCCATTGTGAGATTAGAAGTTTTATTTACACTTTAATAAATAGTGCAACTGTAATTTGATACCAAATAGTATAGTTCTGAATAAAAATAATTGAAATATTAAAAGTTTTAGTTAATTTTTATTTTTTTAAATAAATACACACATTTTTATTGATCTATATTAAAATATAATAATAATAACAAGAATAATTAATAAATTAAACTGGAAATTATTATCTAATAAGGAAATTTTAGTGAAAGAAACAATTTTTTATTTCAGGTGAAGATGAGAAGCCAAAACGCAAGTCGAGTTTAAAGCGCTTCAAATGTAGCCAATGTCCGTGGATATTTCGACAACGATACGCATTAATTAGACATGAAATCGTGCATTCTTCAGAATGTGGTCACACTTGTCATTTGTGCTCAAAAGCATATAAAAGATGGGATAATTTACTCAAACATTATAGAATAAAACACAAAATCAATGTCTCTAGTAGACAACAGATGAGTGAACTTCAAGATCAATCTTCAAATTAATTCAATAGTATATTATCACTATTATTATTGTTTATTTAGATATCAAATATAAATATATCTTGTTGTATACACCATTTTCTTGGTAGTGGTTATTAATTTTATAAAAGTTGCGAAAACTTGGCATCATATGTTACAAAGTTTAAAATAAATTTACAATTTAAATTCCATTTTGTACATCGTTCTAAATTCAAATTAATAAGTTTTTAAAATCAAAATCACTCCAATCTGCTTTGTTTTGAGCGATTTTAACCCACCATGCGCAATCAAACGGGAGAAAATGGCGACTGCGGCAAGCTAGATTCAGATTTAACAATCATTGCGCATGCTCCAAATAACGGCTCAGAAAATTCTTTCAAATTTTTGTTTCTTTGTTTCTTCGCAGAATGTTACCAAGTTTGTCTCAAGTTTTCGCTAACGCTTTAATTATAAAGTAATAATTTAATTATTATAATACAGTATAAAGAAATTAATTTTTTATGTTTGTTTGTTTAGTTTTTTCTTTTTAAATTACTGATATTCTTGGATAAATTTTTTTATTTGTTAATACAGGTAGACCTGTTGCCATTTCGAAAAAATCTACACCGTATGTGTACCACGAATGTGAAATTTGTGGTCGTTCATTCGATCGCCAAAGTCGACTTGCTCATCACACGAAAATGCATGGAAATCTTGATTCACTACAAATGCAAAAACAATGTCGTTTATGTGGCCGTCTTTATTTTCGAACTAATTATCTTATTCATCATTACAAAACTGAACATAATATTATTATGACATATGAAGATTTGGGTTTAAAGCTAAGTTCTGATTTCTCTTCTACTCCTATTCAAATTGATAATTTAAAAACAGGGTATTACTTGCAATTTAAAAATGAAAATGTAAATGATAATATTAATCAATGAAATGTAAAAATTGTTAAATGTTGAATATTGAATAAAGATTAATTTTGCTTTCTAATTTGAATTTTTTTCTATTTTTATTGTTTATTTATTTATCGACTCATTAAATTGAGTCTCTAATTAAAATTTGCTAGTTTTAAGCACTTCAAAATGCGTCATAGTTAATTTTTTTCATTTTACATTCATTTTTATTCTTTTTCTTTTAGATTTATTAGGAGCAAAAGCTAAAAATTTTTATATAGCCAAAATGCTGAATGATAATATTAAATTGGAAAAACCAATACAAAGAGGTAACTATATATTTATTTATAATTTATAAATTATGATATTTTTAACCATTTTTACAGCTTTTGATGTACAAATAATTGACGTTCGATCTCTGAGGAATAAAGACAATATTCAAAAAGAATCCTATGAAAAATTAAAAGGTAGTTAGATTATTCGAAAATTATCTAAATAATTTTATCATTTATCATTATACATAATTTTTATTTATTTTTTTTTTAGTTCAATCCCGAAAGAAAATTTCAAGAGTGTACAAATGTCCTTATTGTGTTTCGGCATGTTATAATAATAAACATTGTTTATTAAACCACATTCAAATTTGGCACAAAAACAAACCACTTTATCACTTTTCAAATTGACAATATTCAAAGCAAATTTGTATTTGTACATTTATTAATGCAATAAATTGATTTAGAAAATAGCTGTCAATTAATTTCTACGTAAAACAACATTTGTCCTACTTTCATAGGCCTGTACATTGGTGGTGTATCAAACATTTGAGTTTTTATATTGTATGTTATACTACAACACTGTAAATCTAAATGTCTAAAATGATTCTCAATAGACATATAAACACTAACTCAAAAAAATTAAGTTCGTATTGTGTAACAGTCACTAATAAGTAGGGAAATGAATTTCCAGGACTATAAATGACTAAAATCAGGTAAATCCAGAACTTTTTATATGGATTTACCATATATAAATGTTTAAAATGATGAAATACATTTTAAATTAGTGCGCATTTTCCCAATGAGATGTGTCTGGAAAATCCTTTTCTTATTATTGTGCTTAGATTTGAGTTATTAATAAACATATTGAAAATATAAATTGGCAAGCATTTTTCTTCCTTTTTAAAGATTACTTTTAAACTTTTGGATTTATAGTGGATTAGGGTGAAATGATATAAAAACCCAACAAGAGTAAACTTTTCCTTTGTTTTTAGATGTACAAATAAATAATATGCAGTGTCTACAACAACAAAGTTCAGAGCTGTATGCTCCATCATCAAGAAAATATGCCACTGTTCGGCTACGCTCTTCAAGAGGTAAAATTATCGAATAAATTATTCACTAATTAAATTTATTCATTATTTATATATAAATAATAATTTTCTTTATTTTTTAGCTGCACCAGCGAATCAAGATTTCAGAAATTCTGATTACTATCAATGTACTTTCTGTAGTTGGGGATTTAAAAAGAGATATGCATTACTTAGACATTTGAATGCAGTTCATAGAAAAGGAGTTGCCTACACATGCCATTTATGCACTTGCAGATACACAAGAAGTGATAATTTGATTCAACATTACAGACTCAAGCATAATTTGACTATGAGTGTGAGAAAATTGCAGGAAATGCAAGCTGAGAAAAAGATACCTTGAATTTATGATGATAAGAATTCTCTTTCTTCTTCAATTTATTTAATATTATTATTATTTTTCTTTATTTTGTTGTTATTATAACATAAAAAGCATGAAATAAAATGGGTTAAAATATACCATAATAAATGGTTACATTGTATGATTTTATTTAAATTAAAATTCGGTTTTATTGTTAATTACTAACAACAATTGTAACGTTTGTTAATTTTAAGCGGATTTTTTTTTTATTTATTTACATATAAATATTTTGTTTTTCAAACAGACTTAAATTCATCTTCTTACAACATTGCAATTGGGAGTCTAAAGGAAGGACGGTATCATTTTTGTTCTGTTTGTGGCAGAAAATTTGATCGCAAAAAGCGGCTTTATCGTCATCAGTTGTGCCATATAAATCACAGCGATTCAATGAAAAAATGCAAAATTTGTGGGAGGATTTATAAACGATACGATTTCCTTCAGACACATTATCAAATGGAGCATAACATTAAATCAATTCTTGATTAACTGAAGATGGAACAATTTTTCGAGTGCAATCAAGCAGTTGATACAATAATAATAATAAATAATAATAATAAAATTCATTTTGTAAATGTTATCGAATTAAAATATATCTTAATATAATAATTACACTTTTAAAAGTTAGAGTACAATTTTATAGAATAATAGTTCATCTTTGGGACTGAAGATAAAAAGTGAGTAATATTTTGTTCTGTTGAATTTATAACTATGAAAATGTAATTTAATGTTTTTCTTATTTTAGGGGTAATGGAAATGATCAAGAACATTTGAAGCAGTGATGGTTTTCCTAATAAGTTGACAGTAGATCAGGGCCGCATAAATTTAAAGGCCTCGGTATTGTTACTAAGAATAAGAAGGCAGTTAATGTTAATTATAAAGTAAGTAATGTAAATTTGGCACTTAAAGGAAGGATATTTAGTGTTTATCGTAATATATGAAATGCTATGGGGGAAAATACATTACGAAAGAATTTTTAACACACAATCTCATAGAATTGTGTTTAACTTGTTAGACTTCCGTACTTAAAATGTTTTACAGGAATCTAGAAGGATCAATAATCATTAATTGATGAAGAAATGTTTCATCTTACAACCAACAAAGTAAGTTATTTATAATAGTAACAGATTCAACATAAGTTTACATGAAACTAACAACTAACAAATTTTTCCACTAATTTATTTTTTAAATTAAATAAACACGAAGAGTATTTTTGGAAATGTAAGGAGCGGCATAAACAAAACATCCTGAAAACTGAATACGGAAGTCAAAATTCTTTGTATTTTTTCTATTTTTGTTTTAATTTTACTAAATAATTAATTAACTCACGTTTATTTTTGAAGAATGTATTGAGATCCTTTATACTGTAATTGAATTGCTACTGAACATTAATTTTACACTTAACTTTTGTCATTAAATACTGTAATTCAATCTGAACAGAATAGAAAGGAAATACATTTTTCAATAATAGGATGCAAACTAATGGATTTCCAGGAAGTACAAGGAGTTTTAAAGCAAAATGATGACCGTTTAAATGGAATTTTGGATATTTTTGTACATAATTTGATTAACAAGATTTTGGTTTGCTCTTATTTTCATATCTTGCTTTATGGAGAACGTAAGGAGTAAGTAAAAAGCAATAAAATTATTTTACAGCTTTAAAATCATTAATAATTTTCTTTGTTATTAGGTTTCTCCTATTTTTGAGAATATAAACCAACAACAAATTTAGCATTGGAAGAACCAAGTATAAGTAATGAAAATCTAATTAATTATTATAATTTATTAAAAGTATCAGAGAAAATGTTTTATAAGATTTAATTAGTACAACAACATATTTTCTTCAATTACATTTATTATCTATAATAAACATCTGGAAAATATTTTATTTATCATTATAATCACTAATTGATAGATTATTATTGATTTTCTTTTTTTTTTTTTTTTACTTTGAGCTAAATCTAATCTTAAAATTTTCTAAGTCAGCTATATTTATTATTTTACACCTGTTTATTTCCCCCATGAAAAAGGACTATAAAAGAGCAACGTACTAAATCAACTTTAATTATTTTTCAGTTGCACACAATCATCTAAAATGAAGTTTGTCGTTATGATGGTGATGTTTATAGCTGTCGTAGCTTTGGTTCAAAGCAGAGTCATTGGTATGTATAATAAAACTAAATACAACTACTTATTTATACAACTACGTATTTATATTTTGTAAGAAGGATATAGTTATTTATTTTTTAATTTGTTTTTTTAAAAAGGTGGTGGAATGGGATTTGGAATCCCATGTGGTGATTTCTGGGACAATTGTTTGTCTGACTGTCCATCTGGCATGGGAAGTTGCAACAGGATGACTTGGACTTGTGATTGCTATTAAATTGACAAAACTTATAAAAACATTTTAGTAGTTTAGAGAAAATGTTATTGTATTTCTTTTTTATAACCACATTATTATCAATCAGCTGATTTTGAAAAATTTAATAAAAATCAGACCATAAATACAGTTAAAAGTACACATTTAGGCGTAACTTTTTGTTGATTTTATATTCCATGATAACACAAAAGAAGGGTTATATAATTTCCCACTAGATGTTGCTACTACTCCATATTTTTGAAGTCGCGCGGTCATTGGTCTGTTTGAAATCTGGCAAGTAGAGTGGGGAATTCAAAAATTCAGATGTTTTGATTTTTATTATTCTTAGCTCATTATTAAATAAATTGCCACTGAATTGGATATCTACCGGGTGATACTGGAATTACACACATATATATATAATTTCGTAAATTCAATAAACACGAAGAGTATTCTTCAACGCATGTTCAATAAATTTTATTACAATTATATAGTTACTGAGATTTAAAAAATTGTTGATGACTGACATGTACATTCTGAATTTTAATTCCATTCTCGTTGGCTTTGAAAAAAAATAAATGCAGTTAAAAATCTACAATTAGGTACAAAATTTTTGTTTATTTTCATTCAGTGATAAAATAACAGGAAAAAAGTATACATACAAAGGGTTGCGTAATTTCTCACTAGATGTTACTAGTCTCCTGAAGACGCATGGTCATTGGTTCGTTTCAAGTTTGGTTAGTACATTATCAAATCATACGCTTTTTTGCAATGAATAAAATCATTAACGTCATTTTTTGTTTCATTCGTTCTCCTTTCTAAAACTATATAAAAGATATTACTTCTAATTATAAGCGTACGACTACTCTTGACGCACTATTTCCACGATGCACAAAATGTCCAACTCTTTTAATCCGGATGAATTTACAAGTAAATGGAATACAATATATCCGACAGTACGTAGTATTTTAAACAACAAATCCGTCTCGTGGGAAAATTGGCTGCAAAATTTTGAAACAATCACTAAAATTTGTCTTTTGGGAGATAAAATAAAGGGAACAACGAAATTAAAAAACGCTCTAGGTGAAGAAATTTTAGATTACGTCAACAAGACTAAAGTTTCAATTTCAAACAACAATGATAAATCTTTATTAAATTCATACACAAACGAATGGAAAAAATATTTTTCTCAAATCGATGATTTAGATAAACTATTTCATAACTTGAATATAGCTTTAACAGCCACTTCAAGTGAGATAATACGTCCTACGCTGAAGGAACCCAAAAGAATTGTAATGAAATTCGCCCAGGATATTTGGCGCGATAACCTCCAATCCGAATTTAACGACAATTTACTATCAAAAGCGATGGAATTAATCAATAAACAACGCAACGGCGAAGAAATTAATTCTCAGTTAGTAATCGATCTCCGAAAATCCTATACTGAGTTATATTCTGATCATGATGATCAATTAGTTTTATATCAAACACGGTTTGTACAATCCTACCTTAAAACCACCGAATTATATTACAATATCAACGCTACTCAATATTTACAATCAAATAAAGTCGACGAATATATGAAATACGCCAACAGGAAACTCCAAGAAGAAATAGCACGAGGAATTAAATATTTAGAAAAGGAATCGTATAAATTTGTCACGATAACTTGTATTAATTCATTAATTTCTGAGTTTTCTGAAACGATTATATCAGAATGTCCGCGAATGATTCAACTAAACGAAACCGAGAAATTACGATTAATGTTTACATTAATCGACCGCACTCCTGATCGTATTGTACTCTTGTTAAATACCTTTAAAGAGTGCATTGTTAATGCTAGTCTAACGGAATTGAAAGCTGCAATTAATGAACGTCCTGAAACATATGTTGATCTACTTGTTAATCTACTTGTTGATATCGTTAAACGTTTCAGCCATTTAGTTTCCGAAGCTTTTAATGGCGATTATCGTTTTGAAACTACAAAAGATAAAGCGCTTAAAGTTGTCATCAATGACATGACAAATTTTCAATTGCAAATTCAAACTAAATTTAAGTCAACTGAAGAATTATTAGCATTTTATTACCATTTTTTACTAGAAAACAGATCGTCAAACAATAACAAACTTAGCACGAATCAAATTAGATCGAAACTCAGAGATGCGGTTTTGATAACGACTTATATTTCAAATAAGGATGTGTTTATGCATTTCTATAAATTATATCTCGCTAAGAGATTGATTTCAGAAACATCTGATGGTGAGATGGAGGAGAAAATGGTCACTTGGCTTAAAGCATTCGGTATGCCGTACGATTATTGTAAGATGCTGTACGCGATGCTTCAAGACATCAAACTAAGCAAAGATTTAAACGAAAAATTTAAAGAGAAACAACGCAGAGAGAGTAAATCGCAACTTGATTTAATTGATATTAAAATTTTAAACTCAAATGTTTGGTTTCGGCCGAGGAATGAGGTTTCTGTTTTATTGCCAGTCGAATTAGAGGATTATATTCCTCAAATCGAAGAGTTCTATAAGAGTAAATATAGTGGACGTCAACTTCAATGGCATCATCAGATGTCGAATGGGATTGTTAGTTTTGTTAATGAAACTGGTAAATTTGATCTCGAAGTTAGTCTTTTTCAAATGGCCGTGTTATTTGCTTGGAATGAACGTCCGAAAGATCGAATTTCATTTGGGAATCTGAAATTGGCAACTGGTTTGTCGGTTGTTAAGCTGAAGAAAGTTATTTGGTCTTTAGTTGCGAATCCGGATATTAAGCAACAAGTGTTGTTGTTTCATCCTCCAGGAAAATCAGTAAAGGATTTTAATGGTCGAACTGAATTCTGGATTAATCAGGAGTTTGCAGTTTTTCGAGATGGTAAAGCAATGAAACATGGGAAATTAAAAATGATAGGAAAAATTCAATATAACAAATTTAAATGAAGTTATGAGATTGTAAATTGTAAATTTACGCGAGTTCACGAAGCAATTTTAAGAATAAAGAAAACGAGAAAAACTGTGACGAATGCTCAATGACTGAGTGAATTGATGCAGTTACTTATAAACACGAAGATAATTAAAAAAGGAGTCGAATATCTTATTGATTATGAATACCTGGCTGAAATTTCTTAAATCATGGAATATTATAGTATTCCTTGCTTAAATCAATAAAGTAATTTGTAATTATAATACTATATGAAATAAAATGAGCATTACTTAAGAATTATTCATCTATTATCTGATTATTAATTTTATTATTGTTAATTTGTTAAATGATTAAATCAATAGTTTTATTGATTTGAGTAAAAATTAAAGATCTTACTCACTAGATGGCATTCCATTGTCATTATAACGTCACTTTCGTCAAACTGCACACGAAATTTGCAAATTTTTACATAAATTCCAGTATCATCGGTTTAAAATTCACTTTGTGAAACATCGAATCATAGAAAAGAGGTAAAATACTGTGACCAGCTTTATATTAACA
>JAQFZN010001068.1:0-19125 GCA_034687075.1 Geophilus carpophagus | reverse complement strand
TCATCTGCACTTGTATCTGAAAACCCATAAAAACTTTTATCAGACTCATCAAAGATATCCATTATTTCATCTAAATTCTTAGAAAATAACATAATGTAGCTAAAAATGTACATATGACGTACATAGCTCGCGGGTTACACAAGAGAGTGGGTTATACGTATGCATGACGTTTGGTCGCGCGACCATTCGAGGACGCCCTTAGGTCGCCCGCTGTTTTGCCGGCGCCCTTTTGACGGGGTACCAAAAAATTCGTGTTTCATAACTTGCAAACATTCCTTATGAAATTTTGCAGTGTCTATTTATTATAAAAATAAACATTTTATTTTTATTTTTAATCTAGCTTTGCAGACTCAACGTGAAGAATTAGAAAACAATCTTGACTCTGCTAATGCTGCAAAGGATGCAAAAGAAGGAGAATTGGAAAAATATAAGAGTCAATATGGAGAAGGATTAAATGCAGAACGAGTATTAATAATTAAAAAATGGTGGTAAAATTAACAAATTTTATTAACTTTAATATGAAATTCAATAGTGGGAAGCACTTAAATTGAAGTATGATGAAAGTGTAGACAGGCTGAATGATGAAATATCTAAAGCAAGACAAGTTCAAACGAAGGTACCTGATGCATCGAATATAATCGCTGAGGTTAGGTTTAATAATATAACAAACCAGTAATTCGTATTAATTGGTTAATTCAGTGATTTATTTAAATTACTTAATTACATATTTTTCAAATAGGTGAAGAGGGTAATGAATGGTGTGTATAGAAAATTGCAAGGAGAATTTGATCCCGATTTTGAATATGCTGGTCGTGATGTTTGCAGAGTTATTAAGGATACAGTTTTGGTAGGTTAAAATATAACATTAGAGAGTTAGTGAAAACTTGGTAATAACTAGGGAAAGAAATATCCAGGACCTTCCCGATTACATTATCGTGCCTCAATTTTCGGAAAAAACAATTTTCTCGACATATTCAAGGATTTTAAGTATTTTAAACCATATAAAATTTTCGGGAAAATCCCGATTTGACCCCTTAGTCCAGATTTAACCTGTTAGTTCTGAATTTTCCCGATTTAGCATGTTTTGATTGGTTAAAATTTATAAGTGATGTTAAATAATCATTTTTAAATTTTTAACCAATCAAATGATTAAAAATAACTGATTATAAATTTTTATAAATAAAACTATGCTTAGGGATAATAGACATAGATGGACACCTGAAAATATTTCAAAATGTGCTGTAATTTATACAAATAATTTTTTATTAGATAATAAATAAATAATTAAATAAACTTCCTAATTTCATAAACAAAAATTTTAAAAATTTGTAAATTCAAAAATAGAATCTTTTTGATGCTCGATTGTCTTGAAAATGACCAATTTAACTCGAAAATCCTGTAAATGATTTTTTTAATGCTCGAATAAGCTCCTGAAAATGGGCTTTTTTACCTCCCGAATCCCACCCGATTTTAGGGGTTTTTAGTCTAAGAAAATCCTTTCCCTAGTAATAACTTATAAACAAACAAAATTTCTGTTAAGTTCTATAACTGACCAAATTTGAATTCTTAATTTAACTGACCAAATTTAAATTAATAACATATTTCTAACATTAATTTACTTATTTCACAGACGGTGACTTTAAGATTAGTAGAAAAGTTTGAGCAAGGCAATGCCAGCAGCTCTAGTGACGGTTGTAAAGCAACTTACATCAATGAAGAGCCTGATGAAATTCTTACTGATAGTTTTATGGATAAAAATCTACAAACTGTACCCGAGAAAGCAACGATGTAAACTTATGGTTAAATGTGAATTTCCTAATTGGTAATATTCCCACTTACTTATTATCCGCCAGGGATAAATATCCTGAGTGTGAAAATAAATCTACGCAATCTTGGAAACCTGAACCTCCTCCGCCACCTTATTTTGCTGTTGAGGATGATGATGATGAGGACGATTGGCTAAAATAACTGCCTGATGCTCTAAAATTATCCAAGCTGATTTTAAATACTAATGTTTTTATTCAAATAAAAGCATTGTTATTTATAAAACGAAAAATAAATTAAGGGATTATAAAGTTTAAATTATACATAAATGCACAATAAAACAGAAATATTTTCATGAAGCGTCTTTCTTTATGTTAATTTTGTGTTTTTAGGTTTCGTTTACTTAAATCTTAATTTCGTTTATAATTCACTTAATTTCTGTGGATCGTTTGATTAAATTCTTTAATTTTCCATAACAAATCAGCATATCAGGTTTTAGTAAAGTCATACATTGATTGATTCCAAGGTGATAAGCATTCATTATTCTACCATGACAACTGGTAGCGTCCATAGCAACGGTCAAGTAGTTTGCTCAATTGCA
The DNA here is from genome assembly GCA_034687075.1 of Geophilus carpophagus. Lineage (NCBI taxonomy): Eukaryota > Metazoa > Arthropoda > Chilopoda > Geophilomorpha > Geophilidae > Geophilus > Geophilus carpophagus. Next base: position 16,760 of record JAQFZN010001068.1, on the reverse strand, counting down.
GTAGGAAAATGGACTTAACTTGTCCTTGTCCTACACTTTAGTAAATAAGTAATGTTATTCAAAGATTAAAATTGGTAAGCATTTTGTATTTAATTATTTTATGTAGAAAAACAATTAAATTTGTTAATATCAGTTTGTATTTTAGTTAGAGAATGGCACCAAAAAGTAAAATGGCAACTCCGACTGGTTCTCCTGGAGAATTAGGCAAAGAAATTGAATCGATAAATATTTCAGATCTTGAAGACAAATTAGCAAGGTACAAAAATTTTAAAAATATTTTTATAAAATAACAATGCTTTTTTTTTAATAAAAACTTTATATTTTATTACTTTGTAGATCAAGACGAAGATGTCGAGCTTTAGAAGCAGCAAATAAACATTATCAAGAGCAGTTTGAGCAATTGGAAGATGATAGACGAGATGTAGTAACTTATTTAAAGAGAACATTGGAGCAACGTGCAGATGAAATTTTAGAATTGCAAGAAAGATTAAATGGTGTCACCCAAACATTGGATACTGAGAGGAAGGCACATGATGAACAATTTCGAGTAATGTCAAAACAGTCTCAGGATTCTAAAGATCAAATGACAGCACAAATTACTGTTTTAAGTGAGTTTTTATTAATGTTATAGGTAAGTAGTTAATAATAAATAATGTTTTGTTTATAGGTGGGAAATTAAACACATTGGAAGAGTTCAAGTTTCAGAAAGGAGAATTATTAGCTAAATTTTCGAAGTTGGAAGCTAAACTTGAGGTTGATCAAGAGAAATTTAAGGAAGATTTATATCAAATGGAAAGAAAGAATGTTCTGGATAAAGACAAGTATTGTTCATTTAATATTTATTGTCTTTAAATACATTTGAGTTAGTTCAAATTATTGGAGTTTTTCTAAATTTACTCATATGTATATATTTTGGTTTTGATTAGAATGAAGAAAGATTTACTTCATCGTGTGAATCAAATTGCAGCTGATTTTCGAAAAGTTTCTAACAAGCAAATGGCTGATACAACTAAAAGAATGATGCGAGAAAATGTGAACATGAGTGTGACTTTGACTAAAATATCAGAAAAAACTGCTGAGTTAGTTGAAGAAAATCGTAAACTCAAATCACAATATCACAGTCGCCAGTTAAAAATCAGCATGTTGGAAGCTACAGAAATGGAATTAGTAAAGAAAAATAGAAGTCACATGAGAGTATATTTAAATTTTCAATCTTAAAACAATTATTATCTAAAACTACAATCAATTGTCTTTTATTTTTAGGTTATTAAACTATTAAATGCAAAATGCAATGCTCAGGAGTTAGTAATTGGCATGTTTGAAAACCTTCACGAAAAATTCATTAAACTTTTAGAAGAAGTTCAAACAATGTTTCATCAGGTGAAGAATGTTATGTAAATATAAGTTAATATAAGTTACTATTCGGGGACTGTCTTTATTTAATTTGTCTAAATAAGTCGACAAAATGACTACAGGCGGCCCTCGACTTTTACACATAATTGGTTCCTGAAAGTGTGTGCGAATGTTGAATGTTCGAAAGTAGAGAGATTTAAAAAAAATATCAAAAATTGCATTTTAAGATTACTTTTGATGAATCCTAAATTTTTTTTGTTTATTTTCACACTTGACCTTATATACATTAGACGTTCGGCCCATGTGTGAAATAGCGAATTGTACAAAAGTCGAGTACACGAAAGTCGAGGGCTGCCTGTGCTATCGATCTTTCTTGCTGGTATTATATGTAATGCATTTTCTTATTTTTAGTGTGAAGCAATTCAAAACGAGTTAAATCTCCTGGAAGCTAATCATTTAACTACTGAAAGTGATCTAATTAACACTTCAATTGCTTTAGGAGAAAGTGAAAAGAAATTAAATCAGCTCGAAATAACTGTCACAGAAGCTGCAAGATCTATTTTAGAATGTCTTCAAGTAAGACAAGATAAAATAATGAAAATTTTATTGCTTCGAAAACTTAATTTGGGAATATATTTTTATAGCTGGATACTGGCATAGATCCATACGATAAATACGAATCACAAGCAAAGCGAAGTGTTCTTTTAATTCAATTACTCAATCTGCTTGGTAAAGCCACTGTTGGATTGAGCAAGAAACCCGATTTTGGAACTGTTGGGTAAAATAATTGTTAAATTATAAATCATGTTTCATGTTATTTGTAGTGTAATAATTTACTTATTTATTACAGTTTGTTTAAAGAATTGAAGAGTTATGCTGATCATTATAAGCTGGGTGACCTTGGACTTATTGGAAAAATTACGTCTGCTTCTGATGGAACCAAAGCATCGAAAAAAGTATATCACAAAATATGAATTGAAAAACTTGTATGTTTCATAAAATTTTATATTTGCAGTCAGTAGAAGCTACTTTTGGTATGAATGTAATACCAAAGAATGATATGTGTGTTTGCACACAGGCTATGCACAAGAATTATTGAGTCTTTAAAAATAATCAAAATTCAAATGCTCCTTAAGTAAATACACAATAAATAAACAAATAAACCATGTTTTTAAGATGTGTGAATTTAATGCTTTATCTTGTAGCATTAAGCCTGATAATTCTGTTATTTCTAAATCATAAATTGTTACATTTGTGAAGAATGTACATTGTAAATGAGAAAATTATCAGCCATCTCTGGAAATTTATATAATAACTATACAACATTTAATTTCACTCAATGTAAATATAATGGAGTCAAATCAATTCTTTTTTCAATGAATTACAATGCCTTTATTTCAAAATCTTATGACCCAAAGTCAAAGGTAAAAGAGTATGTAGCTATTTCTTCAGGGAATAGCCAAAGGACACTTCCCCATTAATATATTTACTTTTAAATAAACTTGTTTGCACTACATGCTTAATATAACTGGTAACATTTAAACGCTCTTCAGTTGTCTAGGAATCAAATGGTTTATATTCAGTTTGTAATCTATGAAGTTGGCCTGTAATACAACTGGTCTCTCTTACTATTCTGTCAATAGTGGTTATGAAATACAATAGTAATTATTTTAGCAACAGTAAATATAGTCAAATATTAGCTTTTACTAATATAAGATCAGATTGTTTGTTTGGTTTGTCAAAGTTTAGTCAAGAGTGGGGGATTGAAGAAAAAGTTAAGCTTTATATAGGCAATATTGGAAATCTTGAGGTCCTCAATTCCATTGAGTGACCTTTAATCAATGGTGAGATGTGGTTGATGTAATCAACCATTTCAGGCGCCATTTTAGTTCATACAAAAATGATGGCTTATTATAATTGGAGAAATCTAATTCTGAAAAATCAGATAAAATTCATCCAACACTATTCCAAAAGCACAGAAATTAATTTTATTATTTATATTATGCCTAACTATGTGCTAATAAACATCATTCCTGTTGAAGGAATAGAGTTCGCATAAATTGCAAAAAAGTGTCTGCTCTTCTCTGGAGGCTACCATCTTGATAACTGCATTTACCCACCTTTTCATTTTGGTTATTGTGTTCATGACTGGAATAACCAACCGAGTAGTTTTCAAACACCTTGTTTACTCTGACCGCAATAACAAAGTCAGTTTTCAAACGCCGCGGTTGCATTAAAACATAACCCTGTTTATTCCGTTTACAGTTTTCAAACACACCCCTTGTTTACTCTGACCACAATAACCAAGTCAGTTTTCAAACGCCTCGGTTACATTAAACATAACCCTATTTGTTCCGTTTACAGTTTTCAAACACACCCTAATACTCTGTTCACACCGAGCTTTTGGATCTCATCCGTCAGGATGGATTTGCATCCACAGCTTGGTGTGAACGCTATCCGCTGTGGATTTGAAATCCAGGTCACCTGGAACTTAGTTGGTGAACCGAGTTCCCACAACTCGGTTGGATTGCTGGATTAGATCCGTGCATTGCATTGTGGGTCATTTTCAGACCAAACAAGATATCGGAAAGCACATTGGCTGAAGTGCATCTAAAACAAATCAGGAAAAAAGCTGCTGTTTGATCAGATAGTGACACTTTTGCCTTAATTTTGGAATGGCAATTTTATTTGCATAATTTAAGAATTTTTTTTAAGTTTAAAATTAAAATTGATCTAATCCAATCCACCTCTTGACGTGAACCCTTTAAAATCCGGGTCACAGGATATGAAATCAGTTTTGGATGAAATCATCGCGCAGACCTAATCCGGCGGTGTGAACAAGGTATTAATCTCCTGGTTACCGTGGCAACCAGGTGTCTTGTCACAAACTTTAAATTTCATACATAATTCATACATAAATTTCATATATTGAAGAGTAATAGGCCTCTACCATATATAAAAAATTATATCTACTGATTAAAAGAATGAAATTAATCATGAAATAGTTTTCTTCGCTTTTTATTATGATCTTCTGGTAATGATAATCTTCTGTTTTCAAATTTAAGTGGTGGTGACGACTTTGGATCAGGTGTGAAATCATCAGGGGTACTATCATCTGAATGTTCTGTTTTTCTTTTATCTTTAGGTGTTAATAAAATGTCTTCCACAGTGTCCTCATCAACAGTTAGGTCAATTAATTCTGGTTCTTTTAGAATAATCACTGACTTAGTTTCTGATTCAGATTCAACATGTCTTAAATCATTGTGTAAGACTTCTTCAGATTTCTTACAAATTTCATTTGTACAATTCTTCTTAACTGCTGAGTACGAATCAACATCAAATAAAAGATCAGATGATTGACTCGATTGAGTTAAATCTAAAAGAAATTTATGAAAAATGGTTGGAAAAAAGTCAGAAAATAAATTAAAAATTAATTTACAATTTTGTTCTCTAGTGAGATCATCAAGTACAATAAGCATTTCATTTTTTGATCCTGATTTTTCTTCTGTGCATTCATTTTTACCATATTTATTTAATATTGCTATGACCTAAAATATAAGACAGAAAGGCATTATAATAAGAGCAGATGTTTAAAGAAAAAAATCAAACCAAAAAAATCAAATAAAATACCAAATACACCAAAAATGTTTTCATAAAAAATTAAAAAATAAGAAAAAAAAAATAAATAGACTCTTTACGGTACCTCTTCTTCTGAAGTTTTATCTGGTACAACATTTGGATAAATATTTTTCGGATTTAGATAAAATACAAAATCACAAACTTCCATTAATGATGAATGAGTTGAATAAAACAATCGATGAAATTTATTTTCTTTATCAAAAACAAGTAGATCGCTTAACTTTGAAAACTGTCCAAACCACATTGCAGATACTTTAATTGTTTTCACTTTCATATGTTTGATTGAATACCCACATGGCAATAAATTAGTAACACCATTAACCTGGAAATGTAAAGAATCAAATCAAAATTATAATTTATTTTCAAATGCAATTACATTCACTTTGTGACTATACCTTAGAAAAACATGCATGTATTCGAGTAAAGGGATCTTCAGTGATTGCTTCAGTAACCATATCAACATCTAAAAACTTGCAGATTTTATCAGAATCCACATGTATTTTGACTTTTAACGATTTGTATAACTCTACGAATAAATGTTCGTAGCCATATTGAGCTGGCAATGTTAAATGTACAATATTATTTTCATTTTGAGATAAACACCTTTCTGTAAATTCTATTAAAGCATCAGAACTGCGTTGACGATCGGGAAGATTAAGAAAATTTGGTACACAAAACGTTGTATCAACATAAACACTTTCAATTGCTTTAACACTGAAAAAAAAATGAAAATTTATATCTCAAGTCACAAAAAGTGAAGTTTTCTGTGAAGAACAATTTACTTACTCTCCACCTGAGTGTAAAGAAGCATAACGTTGTGCGCTTTTAAATGGCAGTCGAAAATCTCCTGTGTATAAAACAGTTCCTTCATTTCCTTCAAATAAAAACCTGAAAAAAAATAAAAATTAATATTATAAATATATTTTTAATAATTTTTTAAATCATTTAAGAATTGAATTTCACTAACATTACGGAACCAGGGCAGTGACCAGCAACTAATAAAGTGACAATTACTACTTTATCTTCACCGTATTTATTAGGAATTTGAACTATTTTTGGTACATCAATTTCAATACTAATTATAAATGGCGCCAAACGATTATAACATTTATCATTGCTTAGAAGATCTTTATTAATTTTTGAGGTGTATAAATTGATACCAAATTTACTGATAATAAAAAAAGAACATTTCAATTCATTAAATTCATAAGAATCAGAAGTTGACGCTTAATACCTTTCGTTGAGTCTGTGATAAAATTCATTTGAATTTAAACCTTTCATGTGATCTGTAGGAAACAAAATCCCGGTAACAAATTATCTCCATCTAATTAATTTAATAAAATTACCTGTATGACAGTGACTGAGGAAATAAGCAGTTGAATTCAAGTTCTTTCCATTGAATTTATCTATGGAAATGTTTTGGTATTCATTCATAATTCCTCCAAACGTACTCATTTTTACGAGTTAAAAATAACGGAAAACAAGTGCAGAATTACCACGTGATAAAATCGATTCTCGAAATAATATCGGTTACTTGATAAACTTTAAATTTAATTCTATTTAATTATAAAAAATTAATAAACATCGATTTTGTGTGTTTTGTTTTTTAAATACTATTTCAGCTTGTTAATTAAAACAAAATGTGAGAAGAAATATTAATATTTTTTTCAAAAATAGTAAAATACATACTCGATACTATTACAGTGAAAATGAAAGTTGAGTAAAAATATCGCTTTCGATATTATATCGGTTTCTGGAATTTGCTGAGAATAAGTATGGATTCAAATACAAACAGTAATTAATTATTTCAAATTTTCAATTGTTCAATTCTTTTTTATTTCCAGTGGTTTCTAAACTAAAACAAATTAGCTGCAACATTTATAAAATTTCATCTATCGGCAGTCGTCGAAATTTAAGCACAAAAATCTCATCGATACCTGAAAATAGTTTGGAAAATGAAAAGAAGATGATAGAACTTGAAATGCAAATAATAAGAAACGAAGGGAAGATTTCTATTCCCGATGAAGTGCCAGATAAATATTGGAATGAATTACTGAATATCAGAAACAAATTGGACCGAATTCGATTTTTAATTAACTTAAAGAAAATTGAAATGAAAGATCAACGAACTGAAACCTACTTAGAAGACAAATGTGCACCTAATCATATTGAATATGGATTAGGAAAGAACTCTTTATTCATAGAAATTCCTAATTCAGTAATAAACCGTTTTTATAACTACAACATCCTGCATTCTGTCACACTAGGACAAAAAGTTGTTTTTGATTTCGGTTATGTCGAAGAAATGGACAAAAAGGAAATTGAAATTTGTATTAATCAAATTCCTTTATTGTATGATTTTAACAAGATCAGTAGAGATCCGTTTGATTTATATTTTTGTAATGTGACGTTGAATAGTGAGTTTGAACAAAGATTACATGAAATGCTTCCAAAAGAGAATTTAGTTACTGTTAGTGAAAAGAATTATTTGGATTTTTTTCCTAAAGATAAATTGGTTTATCTTACACCTGTCTATGATAATGAGTTGGAGAGGTTTAGTTACGATAATGTTTATATAATTGGTGGATTGGTGACTAGAAATCGAGATGCAGCTTTATCATTGGCTAAATCTGAAAAGGAAAATTTAAGGAAAGCAAAGTTTCCTCTGGAGAAATATTTACAGTTTGTATATTATTTAATTTATTTATTTACTTATGACAGCATTAGAGGCAAAAATTATTTGATTGAAGAAGTAAAAGTTTGATTTTTTGTTTATAATTAATCCTACTTTCAAAATTGAATTGGCAAATTAATATTCATTGCATTTCGGATTTAATATAAATTAAAAAAATGTGGTGATCTAAACTGATGCAAACATAAAGAATATAAAAGTATTCTTTTTAAATTGAGATTTTAAGATTTTAATTTTATTTGATATTATTTTGTTTTATTTCAGTTGGGGTGATAGAACCATGAATTTAACTATTGAAGAATCTTTCAAAATATTATTAATGCTAAAAAATACGAAAAATTGGTATAAAGGTTTTGAACAGATATCAAAAGGAAAAGTACGTGATTTTCGTCAAGAAAATGTAAAATAAATTTTTTTAGATAAATCTGTTTTTATTGTTTAATTTATTTGTCTATTATATTGAAGGAACCTGAAAACAGACATTTTTGTAAAAACAAAATGATATTTAATGGAGTAGCTTAGTTTACACCTTTACACAGAAATAATAAATTAACATACAATAGTAATAACTCAAAATTAATACATTAGGTTTAAATTAGGGATGTGCTGAATATTATTTGGCCTATTCGACCCGAAATTAACTATTCGACATTCAGCTGAATACTAAAGTCAGACTATTCGAAAATTGAATATTCAATTGAGTATTTGTCGGATTTTCGAATATTTGATTGAATATAAATAAATATATAATAATAATATAATAAAAAAATAAATGTAACAAAAAAGAAATGATGATTTGCAATTTTAAATATTAAATCTTCAATTAAGTCCTCACTATTTTTTAAATAAAATTTATATTAAAAATGAAATAGTAGAAATGATGTTCGTTAATCGAGATTTTTGAATATTCAATACTATTTGATATTCATTTCTCGAGACTTTTTGGTATTTGGTACATCCCTAGTTTAAATTTCAGTTTATTGGTATAAACTCAGTGGCGGATACAGGGGGTGGGTGGCAGGTGGTGATGGGGCATTTCCCTCTGGATGAAGTACAATACCAGTGCCATGAACATTGAATTGATGAGAAATTTTTGTTATATCTCAATTTTTTAAAATTTTGCAATGCAGTTTTTTGCTTCTTAATGTTTGAATGTTTAAAATGTTTGAAATTTTATTTTATTTATTGAAAAATTTGTGCGTTGTGTCCCCCCTCTTTCCTGGAGAATTTGTCTGGATCTGCCCATGTAAATGCTGTTTAACTACAACATATTTATCTTGTTTAGTTAAAGATAATCTTATTTATTTTGTAGAACAAGTGAACAGATTTCTCATAATTCCAATTAATAAAGATGCAGTCAGTTACAAATTTTAATGGATAATTTATGTATAGTAGCAGCATTCCTAAACTAAAACAACTTTGTTTTAATTGTCTTATCTTAGCTTCATCTTAACCAAAGATGCTTTTCCAAAATTTATCAACTAATTCTTAGTGAAATTTTTTTCTAACATGAAAACCACTTTTATTTATTAATTCCCAAAAATCAAAAAATTGTTTGCATATAAAAGAAACTTAGTATAACAAAACAAAAAATCAAAAAAATCATACATAAATATTATTATAAATTAATTAAATCATTTTAAAATCTAAAATCTAAAATTTACATATATTAATTGTGACTAGGGTTTTACAATATAAAGAACAAGTCATAGACTCAGGTGATCAGCCAATCAAAAACACCCTAAGATGATCAGCCAATCAAAAACAGTCTAGGGCTGTACACTTTTCCAATATAGTATAGAACAGCGGTCTCCAAACTACGGCCTGCGAGTACCACTAATCTGGCCCGCGGCACCAGGCCAGACATGCCCGGTATCTGGCCCACCATATGATATATATATATGTGAGGCACAGCATGCACATTGGCTATCTCTGCCACTATGAAATATCCTGGACACTTAAAAAATTAACTTTATTATCAAAATTAATTAATTTTTATATAAAACTTTGCAATTTTTCAAAAAAAAATTAACAAATTACAAAAACAAAAACAAATGCATTAAAAAAATTGATTTATTTTGACAATAAATCAAAAAATTCTGATTGAAATTGTTTTTTTTTCATTGAATATAGTTTTTAATTTTTTTTGAAATATTGTAAAATTTGATATTAATTTTTTTGTAAAATTATCCCCGTTCCCTGCTCAATGGCCCTTGAGATTTAGTAAAGGAGTTAATGTGGCCCTCAGTCTAAAAAGTTTGGAGACCCCTGGTATAGAAGATATAGTATAGAAGAAGTACAGAAGATAGTATAGAAGATTTTGCAATATTGATGGAATTTTTCACATTTAATGACTTTTAATGTAAGGGTGTTAAATGTAAGTGCTAAATCAACATTGAAGTTAGCAAGACTGAGTTTGAATATTGTGTTTATTATCTAACACATACACGACTTAGAATTACAGGTTTATCAATAAAGGATTTAATACAAAGTCAAAAAGGAAGTTTATCACATTCACTTTTTATCTTACCTAATTCAACTTTTGCACAACATTTTTCACTCGCGAAAACGTGTGATTGCGCATCTTTTATTGCAACTCTCTTTTACAGATTTTAAAAAAAGATTCATAGATTTCAAATTTATGAATCTGCAGTAGTAGTTGGCAAATGTTACATTTGCCAACAGCTTGGTTGAAAACATGGAAAATGGAAAAAGAATGGGATTGGAGTACTCCATGGAGTGGAGTGGGGGGGGGGGGTTGTTCATGTTTTCAACCGAGCCTGAGCCTTTGCCTACTACTACTACTACTACTACTACTACTACTATTTAAACGATCAACTGCTTCATTTGTTAGAATACCATGCATAGTAGTTAAGCTCTGCTCAGGCTCGTGACTTTTTAACAAATTATACAATTCTGTATTACTAAGTAACTTTAAATTCGCTTTCTGCAACAATTTAGCAGCACATTCATTTCGAGTGCCATTTTGATTCCATTTGAAAATACACTTAATACATGAACAAATATCTTGTTTATCATTAACGCATTCGATTAATTTACCCATTTGATTTTCATCTAATTCATATAATTTGGAAATATTCAAAATATCAACTATATTTCTCTTAGCATAATTTTCAATAGTTCCGTTAGGTTTACATAAATCTAATTTGACTGCATATGTCCATAATTCAACAAATGTTTCCGCACTTAAATATTTTGCTATTTCATTCCAAGAATGATTTAGCAATTCTCCAATTTCCATCATGTGACATGTTTGAATTAATTCTTTTAAAACGATGTAATCTTTACTTAAATTTGGGAGTTCACCAGTGTACAAATATTGAATAATTATTTCAATAACTTCTTTGGAATGATTTTTAAAGTTAATATGTCCTGAACTTTTTTCACACATGTTTGTAGTAAGCATTTTTTCAAAGTATGGACATGCTGCAATTAAGCACACTTTATGAGCATGAACAGATCCACCGATGCACTCCATCGTGATATCTGTACCGCATTGTTGTTGTCTTAATTCTTCCATCTTAGTTATCATACTTCTTGCTTTATTATCGACCATTAAATATGATTGAACACTGAAAATAACAGAATTTTATTTTTTTTAAATGTAGATTTTAATTGTATACCTTGTCATTGTAGAATGATTTTTGGAGAATGACATTGGAATACAGATTCAATCTAAACTCGGATAACTGAGAATTGAATAAAAAAAATTAATATTATTATAAAGTACTGTGAATGGGGAGTGATTTACTTGAATGTTTAATTAAATTAAAATAAAAAGAAATTAATTTGCTTCATTAAAACTAATTTCAAAAATATAAGGTGTCAAAAGTTTAGATAAAATGATTTTTTTTGAATATTTTTTAAACTATAAAGTCAAATGATTTGTAACTTAGTATGATTGAACAATATATAATGCTTTATCACTGTAAAAATTTATAACCAATTACATGAAATCAATTTTGAAATAATGTCGTTATTTGAAATTATATGCAAAATGGCTGTTTCAAAATTGGTTTAACATAATTACTTATAAATTTTTCCAGTGATAAAATAATGTTTAGGTCGAATCTCGTTGTAATGAACTTCATTATAACCAATTCCTCGATATTACAAACTAATTTTTTTTTGGTTGGTTGCCCTATTTAATCCATGTTAAAAAATTTCATTATAACGAATTTCGTTATAACAAACTTTCACTATTGCAAACAAAATATTCTACAGGAAGAAGAAAGTTGAAAGTTGGATTTTGTTCGTTATAGATCACACTTAAAATTAAATTCATTATAATGAAATTTAACCCTGCTATAACAAACAAATTTGTTATAATGAAGTTTCAGGTATAGCAAACCCTGCTATCACAAACAAATTTTCAATCCCCTAGCTATTCATTATAACGAGGTTCAACCTGTATATTGTTCAATCATACCATGCTACAAGTCATTTGATTTAATATTTAAAAAGATATTTAAAAATATCATTTTGTCTAAACCTTTAACACACACCTTACTTCAAACAAGGGTTTTTAGTTTTAGTTTCACTATTTCAAATGTGATTATTTCTTTGTATATCATTAACAATAAATGTTACTGTAGTACTAATTTCTTAACAGCCAAACATATAAATTAAATATAAATGATTACTAGTACTTATTTTAACCTAAATAACTAACCTTCAAATCCTGTATTTTACAGTTCGAACATGGAAGCTTACAAGCTTACAAGTTGTCTCAACTTAAATGAAAGGGAGTTTCCCTTTCAAGAGCAATCGTAAGTGACGCAATTTGTGGTAAAATCATAATAGTAAAATGGGAAGTAAGGAAACTCCTTAGTTCCATTGTTTATTCACACGATGGCGCCACAGTTTTTTTGGCCTGGACTTACGGTCTAATGGTGCAAGCTACTGTGGAAACAAATCCACCAGTTTCAGCTGAAAATTTATCATAGAATTTGAATCTCTTAATAACTGTTTTTACGAGAATGCTTTTAGATAACCAACAGGTATTGATGAAATTTAATAAATGAAAATTTATATTAACTACATGTTATATCTTCTTAGTGTTCTCCATAGCGATTGCCCATCGTTTCATATAGCCTGTTTAGTAGAACTTAAAAAATGGAATGGTACAATTAATTTAATTTAATTTATAGTTTTTATACATTTAATTTTTAATAACTGATTCTTTTTAGTTTTATTTTTTTTCGCACACACTTGTTGATTTATGACCAGAAAAAGCAGTAAAAAATTTCTTTATAATTATTATAATAACTTATTTAAATACTTTTAATTCATTTTATATATCTTGATTTGCTACTGGTTGTTATTATATTCTTATAGGAAAAAATGATCCAGCTAGGCAATACTTAAAGTATGTTTTAAATTTTATATTATATATTTTAAAATTTAAATGAATTAATTTAATGATTAAAATTTAATAATATTAATTTTATAGTAAAGCAACTTGGATAGAGTATTGGTTTCTGCATGGTTAGGCTATGGGCACTCTTTTGCAGCAGAAAATGAACATGACCAAGCAATGGCTGCATGTTTTAAAGCATCACAATTAATGACATTTGCTGTTGTTGTATATTGGTCTGTAATATGGACTTATGAATAACAGCAAATTAGTGGAACGTTTTTTTCAGTCGGGCACTTAATATAGTTCCTAATGATCCTTTTATTCTACATGAAATGGGAGTCATAGCATTTCAAAAGCAAGAGTAATTAATTTTAATTTATTTTACTTAATTTTATTTAATTTAATTATTTTACATGTTATAGTTTAAATGTTATTTTTATTTTTATAGCCAGAGACAAGCTGAATTTCATTTTACAAAAGCTTTAGAAAGGGTTCAAAGTGTGAATAATACTGTTTTATCAGAGAAATGAGAGTCCTTGCTCAACAATTTGGGCCATACCTGTCGCAAATTAAAATTAGTTTCAAGTTATTTTGATTGTTTGTTAATTTTTTCAATTAATAAATTTAATTGTTCCTTAGAAAATCTTCAGTTTCATCAGCAAGCACTGTTACTTTCTCCTCAAAATGCAGCAACATTTTCAGCCATAGGGTTAATTAATGAGATCAAATGCAGTTGCTGTAGATTATTTTCACCAGGTAATTAATCAGATGAATGAATTTGATTCAAAATTTTAAATTTTTGTTAAATTTGTAAGGCTTTGGGAATTTGTCATGACAATACTTTTTCCACAACAATGTTAGATCATGTAATAGAACAACTCATCATTGAAATGAGTGCTTGTGAAGGTACATTTTCATCTACAATTTGAGTTTTTTATTTATGGTATTTATTTATTTATTTTTAATTTGAAGGTGATGTAGATGACATTCCAGTGATAGATGTTCCATCAGAAATTGGCAAATGTGAGAATCAAAGTTTAAGTGAAACAAAGGAAACATCAGTTAGAGATTCCATTATGGCAATTGAAATGGATTTAGATAGCACTAATTATTTATTGTTAATGTGATACGATAAATGTTTCCAATGTCATTTATAACACAATTAAAAAATTGTTGGCATTTGACATTGATAATGCTATACAAATAAAAATTTATTTACATTTATTCAGTTTCTACAATAAAAGGTGTGTCATCCTCATCTTCTTTATCAAAATCCTATTTAAATATTTTTGTTAAATAATTTTTAAACCTTTTACCATTTTCTACAAGTTCTTTATTAATTAGTATGAACAAGGAAGTTTTTACAGATTTAAAATATAGGTGTAAATTATAACTTAAAGATAAATGATAAAACTTGTTCTAAAATTTATTTAAAAATATTTAAAATTAAAAAAAAATTAAATACCCTTCATATCCTTAGCATTATTAATAATATTATAACATAAAATTTAAAAGTAAATTAATAAAATTTCCAATTTTAAGGTTAAAAGCCAAAAAAAAATTTTAAGCTTACATGAAGTTAAGATAATACTGCTTACAGCCAGGCCAAATTGACTGCAGCGCCACTTTCTGCCACCAAACAATTGGAGAAATGATGTGGTGAATACGTGAACTTATATTAAAATAAAGATTGCGAAATACAAATATTATTTTTTAGGAAAAACTTTGGTGGGAATTATTGTTAGTAGTTTTAAGTTTATTAATCTATATTTATTTTATTTATAACTAAAAAGGTATTAGTAATAGAAATTTTTTTTGTAACACATGTCACAAAATATTTGGGAGGGCGCTGCAGTAGTAGTTTCCTTACTTCCCATTTTACTATTATGGTAAAATGAAGAGTTTCGGTATTGACTGTTGATTCTACAACTAAGTATTGTACATGAATTAATTTAATTTAATTCTTATTGGTCTTATTTAACATTAATTAATGTTAAATAAAACAATAAAAATTAAATTCTAATATTTTTTGATTTTTAAAAATAATAATAAAAAAGGATATTTTTAAAATTTATTTTAATAGATTTCATGTTCAATTTTACAATCGGATATTATTTTTTAAAAACAATTTTAAAAAATTATCATTTTCTAGCCAAGAATTGAATTTTCGATAATTATTATTTCATCTAAATTTACCAATGTTTCGCAAATTGAACCAATATCCTTTATCAATTAGTGTTGACAGATATCAATATTTAATAATTTTGAAAAGCTTTTTTATAAATGATGTATGGCTACTTTAATGAGAACACTTTCAATCTATTCTCTTTTTTTGTTTTTTTTTCTAAGCTTTGCAATACTTCTCATAGAAGGCTGTCCATAAATTACATCTGATGATTGCTATTTTTGATTGCCCCCTCCTTATCACAACTTGTCACAAAAACTTAACCCCCCCAATATGATGTGACAATAATGAGACCCCACCCCCTTAAAAAGTCGTAAAAAGTATAAAGTTTTTGTTGAGTACTTTTTTTTGGTCATTTTAAACAAAAGTTATAAAAATAACAAATTTTTGTGATGTGCCATTTAAGCAAACCCCCTCTCCCTTTATATACGAGGGCTATTTTTTTTCAACCTCAGATGGGTTATAAAAAAAAGACAAATTTACATAACATAATAACTTTTATTACCAAAATAACAGCAGGGTCTTACTTATTTCTCTACATAATCGCCAAAATGTTTGAAGCATTTGTCAAATCGTGATACAAGCTTCTTGATGCCTCTTTCAAAAAAGTTAGCTGCCAGTGAAGAGAGATATGTATTGATGACATCCTGAAGTTTGTTGTTGTCAGCAAAGCGTTGTCTCCCCAACCATGCTTTCAAGTCTCAGAAAACAGATGAAAATCACTTGGTGCTAGGTCCAGACTATACAGTGGATGGTCAAAAACAAATATTAGAATATTAGAAACAAATTGGACCGAATACGATTTCTACTAAATTTAAAGAAAATTGAAATGAAAGATCAGTGAACAGAAACCTGCTTAGAAGACAAACGTGCATATAATCATATCAAATATGGATTAGAAAAGAACTCTTTATTCATTGAAGTTCCTAATTCAATAATAAACCGTTTTTATAATTACAACATCCTGCATTCTGTCACACTAGGACAAAAAGTTGTTTTTGATTACGTTATGTTGAAGAAATGGACAAAAAGGAAATTGAAATTTGTATTAATCAAATTCCTTTATTGTACGATTTTAACAAGATCAGTAGGGATCTGTTTGATTTATATTTTTGTAACGTTGTGATGAGACACCCTGTTGCCATAGCAACCAGGTGAGAAAGATGCTCCTCCCCATTGAACAAGATTGCCAATAGAGAGGGGAACCTTGAGTCTTGCAATAGAGGTGGCAACCTCTATTGCATATATAAAGGGCAACTTTCCCTTTAACAGCAGATTTTGATTGACTTTGACAAACCAAACTTTGTTCTGTATTCGTACCGACCATTTGCTAGTTTTAGATTAGTGTGCTTGTGTTTGACAAGATTGTGCTGCTAGAGCATTTATTCAATTTAGTTGGATCGCACTTGTTTAGGGGAGAAACAATCACTTATACCCCAAGCAGCACGAATATCGCAGCTATGTCTCTGCGATATAGAAAATCTATGTTTAAACTATATAGACTTTCTATA
>JAQFZN010001067.1:0-19125 GCA_034687075.1 Geophilus carpophagus | reverse complement strand
AGTTCCAGTAAAATAATTTTCCTGGAACAAATGTTTTCCACACAATGTTCTAGAACATTTGTGGTAGTGGAGTCATAACATAAGTCAAATTTTTCTATAACTCCAAGTGAAATTTGGGATTTTTGATGACAGTCAACTGCCTAAACTCGAATTTTTCGGGGAAGTGCATCATTTTTGTAAGCAAGTGTAGCAAATATTTGTTTCTAAAGAGACACCTATGGACGAAGTGTATTG
Organism: Geophilus carpophagus; assembly: GCA_034687075.1. NCBI lineage: Eukaryota > Metazoa > Arthropoda > Chilopoda > Geophilomorpha > Geophilidae > Geophilus > Geophilus carpophagus. The sequence goes on along the minus strand of JAQFZN010001067.1, from coordinate 18,891 downwards.
CGTGTTAACAACTTTAGAGAACTTTGTGGTTAGTCAATCTTTTAATGTACAACATTCAAAAATTACTGACTATTTAAAAAAATAATAGGTGCGTTCAATCCTTGATGGGAAAGTGACTTTCCAGAAAGTGGAAATGATGCTTTTGATGTCCTAACTTAGTAAAGTCCACTTAGGAAAGTGACTTTGATCAAAGGCCTTTGGGAGTTACTTTCTTGCCTTAAGAAAATGACTTTCCAGTCATGCACATGCACAAAACAGACTTCTGCAATTAAACGCACGATGGCTGCATGCAATTTTTGGCATAAGAGAAATGCAGAAAAGCAAGAGTTACATGATCAAATTGATAAGAGCCTAGTTGATGGAAAGATGTAAAAAATGAAACGAATAATTAAAAAAGGAATACAAAAATTTGAAATGTCAGTTAAAGCAAGGTAATATAATATGCATGCTCTGCCTGTAGTCAAATAAGTCAGATCTTAGTTTGCAAGTTGAAGGGATGAGTGTGCAAATTAGGATTCGATGAGGAAAATGCAGAATTGGGTAATTTGGTGATTTTAGTTATCAGCTTATTTGGCAGCCATTTTTATAGTTAGATCGAGCAATGAATAAGTGTTGATATTAAATAAATCTAAAATTATTTGTTTATTTATATATCTAATTATGTTTTTAAAATAGTTTCTTGTTTAATTATCTAACAATTTTTTTTAATTGAGTCATTACGTTATTATCATCTCATTTTGTCATTTGTAATCCTTGTAATCTTAAGATTAATACTCATCGCAATGAGGTAGTAAATAACATATTTTTTTTGAACTTGGAGTTTGATCGATAAAGTGACCTTTGAGAATATCAGAGAAATCGAACAATTTCGAATTTATTTATTTTCGATGATGGACCAGGTATATATTGTTGAGTAGTTTTGGATGGATGTTTATTTATTTATTTATTTATCTATTTATTTATCTATTTATGTTTTGATAAAAAAAATATATTTACAAAAATTGAAACTATAGAAAAGTTCGATTTTGGCAACTGACCAAATACTTTTTGAAGAAAAGTCGGTGAAGGGTGTGATTAATGGCAGTGGATTCAGTTGTTGCACTTGTAAAAAGATTGGAAGAAAAAAAAAAAAAAATAAATAAAAAATTTAAAAAAAAAGTTGTGGGTTTGAGATATTAGAAAAACGTGCAAAAGATTTTTATTTTCTTCAGTACATATTTATTTATATATTTATTTTTATTTTATAGCGAAGAAGTCGAATGGGGCGATGATGTCGGGCGTGCTGGGCAGCGGGTCGCAGACGCCTCCTGCCCAGCGGAAAAGCCGCTTTGCAGTATTTGGAAAATTGTTCAAACCGTGGAAATGGAAGAGAACCAAGAAAAGCGATAAATTTGAAAAGGCATCGAGAGGTAAATATTTTTTTCATGATATAAAATTTAAAAAATTCAATTATTTCATCGTTTAGAATGGAAAATATCAACAAATCGTTTTAATATCAATTTAAAATGATTTGTGCGATTATAATAAAGCGTAAAATGTCATTTGAACTTTAATTGAATTAACAATAACTGCAAATTTACGAACCTTTCGTAATACGAATGTTTGAATGCGAGCACCAATGTGAATTCTGGCCGCCATTTTTTAAAGATGGTGGAAATGTCGAAAACGTGGTTTACCGATGTAAATCATGATAAATAAATTAATTGAATCTCGCGTAATATTCATAGAGCCAGTTTTCACAATGGTACAAATGTTATTTACTAATTTTAACTGAAAAAAAATAATTTACAAATATTTACAAATGATTTTATGAAATAAACAAAAATTAATTGTATAAATATTTTTTCTAGCTTTGGAAAGGAAAATATCTATGAGAGCTAATAGGGACGATCTGTTAAAAAAAGGAATTTTGTTACCGGATGGAAGTTCTACCGTAGGCAATACTTACGTATTAGGTAAGAAGGAGAAATTGATTACATTTATTTAGTTAACTGGAAGAGGTGAAATGAGCGTAGGATGATAAAACTTCACGTGTTATTGGGCATTTTCGGTCAGTAACGCCATCCTGAGAATAGCGTGATGTTTTAGTGACGTAATTTACTAGACAATAAAGGATAAAGTGATGGCAACCGAGTAGCTGCTTGTTTGGCAATGAATTTTCTACTGTTCAATTCGTTGCCAAAAATTCATTCGAGCGGAAACATTCTCAATTCTTCGCTTTTTACGCTCAATTTTTAATTCGAAATCCCTAAAGAGATGAAAATGGTTTGAATTTCATTCAATATACGAGATTATGTAGCAATTTTTATCGATTTTATTGAAATTTTATACATTTTTACACATTTATTATAAAATTTAAATTTAAATAAATTTGAATTTATATTTATTTTAAAGAATTTTTTTAATTTAATTATTTAATATTTCACATACAATTTGAAATCTCAGATTTCATTTCGCTACGTTAACGTTAATTAATAGATTGCATTAAACATTACATTCAACAGAGTGTAAATCGATAGATATCTATATTCAGATATTCTATCTCGATTAATCACTTCGATAAGCCATCTTCATCACAAGAAAAATGCAGATATTATTTCAATTTTTTTCTAATTATTTTTTATAAAAATTAATCTGAAAAAAAATATTAAATATTTCAAAATCACATAACCGTTTTCCGCAAAACATTTCTAGAACTTTCTAGATCCTAAAGAAGAAAAGGGGAATACGCATGACGTACATAAAGTTAATTGTAGCTTTTAAACGCTATATTTTTACGGTATGCTGCACACGGGGAAATCTTTTTAACTTTCCTTATGAAAGTTTAATGTACTGTTTATAATCCTAAATGCAAAACAATTATTTAAATTTAAAATATAAAATTTTTCAATTTTTTCCCCAAATTTGATGTTGTGCGCCATTTTTAATTTAGTTAATGCGTTTTTTGACGTTGTGAATGTTGGAGTATGTTCGCTCGCACAGTCTCACTGCGGTTTGAGAGTGGGGCAGGGAGGAGATTTATAATGGATGCAGTTGCCTAGCAACGGATGCGGTTGCTTGGCAACTAGAGCAAGCTGAATTTCAGTTGTGAATGAAAGGCAAAAGGGGATAAAGCACATGGTTGCGCGTTTTTTCGTGATGATGGGGAAAATGGCGGAAGATTGGAATTTTAATGTAGCACGAAGACGGAGAAATGGTTTTTAGAATTTTTCCATTTAATTGACATTTTTTTTCTATTTTCTTACTGTTGTCATTAGCATTTTTTTCTAAATATTTATTTTGCGTGCATATGGGGTCAGCGTGTTTGGCATTGAAAAAAGGTTAGTGGAATTTTATTCAATTAAATTATTTGTTTTGTGTTTGATGCTTGTGTTGTTATTATTATTATTGATTTATTGTTAAGAATAAGGAGTTCGATATCAGCTTGAAAACAAATAAATGGCTGTTTTGATATCAAGCCAAGTGTAAGTGGTCAATTTAAGGGTTTGAAAAAGGCATTTACGGTAATTTTCTTTTTATTTTTCCTTGTATTATTTTTTCAAGTTTGATTGTGAGTCATCGCCATTTTGTTGTTAAAAAGATCTTTTTTTAATGTAGGAGTTGTTAATGAATTATGAATTAATTAATTATTCTAGCGGCAATTTTGTGCAAAATTATATATTTTTACATTTTTTAAATTTTATTTTATTTTATTGTAGAAGAAATTTTAATGAAACTTTAATTTTTCTTTCATTATTTTTGGAAGGATAAATCAAATTTGGTCAAATCAAGCAGAAGTATGCAAAATTATATTTCTGGGGAATTTTGAATTTAATTTTTTTTAATGAGATTCTCTTGAATAATCTTCCTACAGCAGACGACCAGTCGCCATTTTTGATTATTAAAGATGATGTATATATTAAATACAATTTTTCATTAATTTTATACTTAAATTGACCATAATAGTACATGTGAAAATATATTTTTTCGAAATAATTATTCTAAATCTTGATTGGTCACATCCTACTGCTTTTTTAATTTCTTTTTAAATGTGACGTTATTTTTATTCCTGATGTCCGGGAAGTTGGGCCTAAAATTTATAAGAAACTATCAAGGGGAAAAAAAACATTTACAAATCATACACTTTTGTTCTACTCGAAAGAGTTCAAAGACACTTTCTTGAAGGGAAAAAATGTATATTATTCTTCCTCTTGATGTTTATTTGATTTGAAAGAAGTAAATAATAATAATGTAATAATAATAATTATTATTATTTAATTACAATGACTTCGAGTAAATGGAAGCAGAGATTTTTCGATTTGATTCGCAGTAGGAAATGTAAAGGTAGGAAATGAAAAAATCAAATGAAATAAATTTGAGTTTAAATTAATGTTTGTTGATGTAATTTAGTTTTTCAAGTGAGAAATATTTTAATGGTGTAACACTAGCATAGTGTTTATTGGGTCGATATTGGTCTCCTTTTCAAGGTCTGCACGTGCAAGCTTAAATGGAATTGTGGGAAATTCGAGTGTGTTGCACTCTGATTGACTTTAACTTCTTCTTCAACCTACAAGTATTAAAAATTAAAATCAGTTGAATTTTTTAGTTTTTCAATTTGAGAACGTTTTTTATTTCACTTTAATTTAAAAAAAATTAATTAAATATCAAAATAAAATTTAAATTAAAAAAAAAAGTAGTAAAAATCCATTATTTTTACAAATTTAAATTTTATTTTGATTTTTAACCGATTTTTTTAAAAATTAAATTAAAAATTAAAAAAACAAAATCGCATTGAAACTAAAATTAATTTATCTAATCGCTTTATTCTTAAATTAGAAATTTAACTTACATCACATACGTTAGTTCAGTCCTTGTGGAAAAGTTTCTTTTCTTAGTTAGTTCCATTTCGGACTAGGAATTGAGTATACGTCATGCTGCAGTAATGGCTTCCACTTCTATCTTATTTTTCTCTCCTCGGAATTCCGATTTCAGCGTGGCCAAACGCTTTTCTGCCACTTTTCCCGGATTCTCGTTTTTATCCCTCGCTATGCCTTCGATACGTAGAGCTGGAGCCCTATTACGAAGTAAGATAAATTATTTTATAAACATTTCGAAAAAAGTAAACCATGCATGATCAAAGCAAACAATTCGCTTGTTTGCTTAACTTCTTTCCTAACGACAAAAATGTTATTTTTGAATTTCGACTTGAACTGAGGTTTCATTTTCAAGACAAATAAATGATTTTTTTTTCGAAACAACATAACAGGATGTCTCAATATTTGACTGTAGGCGTTTGGCACCGCTCCGTTTGTAAATTCTTGAGGCCTGAGAGATACCTAATATTACACAACCAACTTGCTCTTGGCACCAATCCGCTTTCTCCTCTTATTTGCCATCTTTTTACCTTTCCCCGCTCGATCAGCGAGAAACATGACATATTCACGTGATCCGTATTTCTAATTCTTTTCTTGTTATGTTAGAAGTGCGACAATCGATATAAATCCTTTTCTCCTTTCTTCGTATTGAATTCCGATGTCTTAAAGGATTTAAAATATTTTTGATCTGTGAAAATGATAGAACTGGAATTTAGGACTAATTCTCATAGGTTAATATGGGGATGGGGTTTGTGTTTTAACGGACTCTTAATTTTTATCGAAAGGGTTTAATCTTACCGGTGATTTGATTAAATAAAGGAATTTATGTTTTTGTGCAGTAGATTACATTTGTAGAACGATATTTTGATTCTTTGTTGGTTTATTGACTCGTTAAAGTCGAAATGTTTTATATTCTCGTTACCGCACGATCGTCTGCTACGAGCAGATTTGAAAATAATCTCGCATTTATTTATTTACTTTTTAAAGTAAAGGAATCTTAATTTTTAATGTTTATATTTGAAATTTGGCACGGGGTTTGAAGATTAATTGGTTTCAATCTCTAAGAAACATTGAAATTCCCGGTATTTCACAACCACTCATTTACTGTAATAGCAGTAGGAAAAGCCACTCGTTTGGGGTCGAGAGTATATTACATGACGTCTCAATTTTTTTCATCACAATCTAACCGAGCGATCCTCTCACAACTCAAATCGCTGTGTGAAGACTAAACACGCTTTTATTTTTGTTAGCTGTTAGAGTTTTGTTGTATTAGTTCTTGAATAGTTGGAATAATTGAGAAAATGGTAGGCCGAGCTTTAATGACAGTAGTTAAAGCATTTCGTAAGCATAAACGAAAGGAAGAAGTGAAAAATGACAAAATACAAAATAACGGTAAATATTTAAATAATTTTTTTTTTTTCATAAACATATTTAAGTTTAATTAATCGAAATACGAGTTCGAAAGGTTTATTTATGTTTCAAGGTCTATGTCGATAAAATTAATGGTGGGGAAAAAAATATCACGAAAAGGGGTTGTGAAATGACGTAATTAATCGAACAGAAGTGCGGTAAAAGAAACATTGCAAAGTGACAAAAATGTTTCCTTATTGACAAATTATTTTGAGATAATTGATACTCTGTGTTGCATAAGTTATTTTCTTTTATTTTCTTACATGTTATTAATACACCTGTTTGATTATCATTAATACAGAACCAGTGAGAGAAAAGATGGAAGCAGGATTTGAACACATCACTTTCGAAAAGTTGTTGACTAATCATCCGACGAGTATGAGTCAGTTGGACACAATCTGTTTACCTGCAGTTACGTTAACTAGTGCTCCGTCGACTCCAACCGTGCCCAACAACAGCCCCGTTTCATTGACAGGACCCGAATCGATCGATTTAGTAGTTCTTGAAGCGGCAAATCCCGTTCTTGGTACGTTTGATTGGTTTTAGAAAGAAAATATTTTTTAAGTTTTTATTATTTTTATGAATTTTTTTAAAATAAGGAAATACTGTGTCAATATTGTTATTAAAAGGAGATAAATTATTATTATTTTTAATTTGTTGTCATAAATTAGATTTTTTAATGAATGAGATTTTGTAATTTTCCGGAAATATGGAATTCAGTAATTCCATGTACTCAATTTCGTTTTGCTTTTTAATTATGGGTAGTGTGATTAAAAACGGCGGAACTAAATTCAAATGACGATTAATTAGTTTGACGTTATTTTCTAGAAAAATTAATATTACCTTATAATATTTAAATTTTATTTGACTTTTTAAAAGCAATAAAATATTTTATTTAAATTATTTTAAAGTTGAATAAAAGCTTTAAATATTTGAGTAAACTTTATTGTTTAGTCTTAAAAATCAATTTTCCTTTGCTCGATTTAAGCAAATATTATTTTATTCGAACATATTCTCCAAAAAAAAATGGTTTTGCCATTCTTATTCATACAATCCAATCTAATTATTTAAATAAAATGCACATTTCTGTATTTGTAGTTGCTAAAATGCTGTATGCACTTTTTCTCTTATTATTAATATTATAGTAACAGAAGCTCAAGTAAACTCAGTGGACACCGTAAATAATGATGCAAATGATTGTTTATCGGCCTCGACCGATGACAACAACGACCATCACTTGTTGATGTTATCGGAATTACCAGAACCCCCGATCCCCGTCACGGAAATTGGACCCATTCCTCCCCCACCGATGTTCAGCACACCGAGTCCTAATTTCAAAGAACTCCGCTTCTTAAACACACACAAGACGAGTAATAAAAAGAAATATTAATTGCACTTAATTTTAATTGAATAACTATCTAAATTGTTGTTTTTTATTTATTATTATTTCAAATGATTGATCAATAAATCAATTAAGTAATTGTTTCTATTTTGAATTTTAATTGCAAATAGGTGTGACGATAGAACCGGAAGATGCTTTTGATTTATACGGAACTTCGGTCGATGAAGATGATGACATAGATGAGGAGTTACAGAGGCTTGAAGATGAAATGACAAATCAAATGTACAGATATCCGCAACCGGATCCGACGATTGATACGACGATCGTGGAAGAAATTCCTGCTAAAGAGCCTGTAATGAATGCGCAGCCGAAGAAGAGTGCGTTGAAGAAAAAGGGAGCTCCGCCAACACCGCAATTAGGAGCTGGACATCGCATTTACGACATTAAAAGCGAAACACCACCACCTCAAAATACTCCGAAACCTGCCATCAAGCTCGAGAAACCACCGTTGGCACCACGACCTCAACCGCAAACGCCTCCTCAGCAACCTTATGCACAAAGGTGAATTGTTGTTGTTGTTTTTAACCTTTACACAACTTGTTGTGTTGTAGATTTTATCTTGGAAACGTTATTTTTCTGTAATTAGTTCGAATTAGGGGTCTCAATTATTTTATTAATTGCGATTTCTTGTTTGAATTTGGCTTCTTTTCTTCTTTCTTTTCTCATTGGTTGTGGTTTTATTTCTTAGATTGCTCAGGGTTCCGATTTATCCTACTCTATATAACTGTGAAAATAAGGAAAATCGTCCAACGGTTATTCGCAGGTCACGTGTCAACGACGAAGATTCCGATTCGGATGATGAATCGAATATTCGATACAGAGACGACGATGATGATGATGACGATGACAAACGGGGAGATGAACAAGGTAAAGTATTTTTATTTATCTATTTCACTGTTTGACTCGTTAATTTACGTAAAAATATTTTTTAAAATCTATTTTAGGCAGATTAGCTAACAAAGTTAGACGAAAAGATAGTCTAGCATTTAAATTAAGCAATCGACCCGATTTGCAGGAGTTGATCGATAGAAATATTATTCACCTGCAAAGCGAAAAAGAGCGGCAAGAAACTCGCGAAGCACTAGGCGTTCGACTCATCAGGTAAATATGCAATATGGTTTTTATTTTTATTTTCTGTTGACCATGGCAGTGATAGTAAAAATGTTAAGCGCTTGTAAGTTCCGAGCCAAAATATAGGTCGTTACCATTTGTTATAAATAAGTATTTATAAATATTTATTTTCATTTGCTCTGGTTTTTAATATGTTTTAATTTTATTTTTAATTTTTTTATAGGAGATTAAGTCTACGACCAACTCAAGAGGAGCTCGAACAGCGCAACATCCTCAAACGTAAGTTTGTTAGCTTTTTGAAATAAATTTTTAATTTGCTTTTGACGTTTTGCGTGATTTCATGAGCTTTTTTGGCACTTTGTGTCAGTTGGCGAATGATAAGTACATCACGTGGGTGCTGTCCCATTTTAAGACAAAAATGTCTGGCAGATGCCAGTTAATAGATTAAGTTATTTATGTAATTTTTTTAAATTGTAGAACAAACTGCTGCAGAAGAGAAAAAAGAAAAGGAACAGAAAAAGAAAGTGCTATTGAGGAAGGTGAAGATTTTAATAAAGAAATTATTTTTTTAAAATGAATTGATTTGATATTAATTATTTTTTATTATATCGTAGCTGAGCTTCCGACCTACGATAGAAGAATTGAAGGAACGAAAAATTATACGATTTAACGATTATATCGAGGTGACACAAGCTCAAGATTACGACCGCAGAGCCGATAAGCCATGGACGAGACTCACGCCCAAAGACAAGGCGGCCATTCGAAAAGAATTGAATGAGTATAAAAGCACAGAAATGGAAGTTCATGAAGATAGCCGACATCATACAAGGTTTGAATTTGATTTTGATTTGATTTTGAATTTACGATTAATATGAATTTTTTGTTTAAAATTAGGTTTCATCGGCCGTGAAATGTGAAGTGTTTTGATGTGATTTAAAATGAAAATATGTACTAGAACAAGTTATTTTATTGGATGGCAGCTCCGTGTGCACTTGCACATGCATCTGTGATGTTTAGATTGTTTATTAATCGCTACGTCTCAGGGGCTGGAAGTTGGTCGGCGGCTTGTCAGCTGCGGTGCGTCGATGCCTTTGCTGCTGCGTTTTGTTGCTCATTTTTGCAATGGGAATCAGCAGACTTTATGAACTTTTAAAAGAATATATATAAAAAAGAAAATAACTTTTTAATCCCTCTTATAATTATTTTTTCGTTTTTTTTTTCGGTCGGTGATATTTTTTTAAATTTCTTCACATCTCTCGAGTGAAAACATTCCAGAAATCAATTTTTAAGATTTTTTTTTATTTTTTAAGGATTGTGGTTAAAAATTGATGATTAATTTATTTAATTATCATTAGTAATAAGAGAATTTGTTAAAACTCGAGTGTTTAATTACGAACGATGACAAAAAGATTGAAATTTAGTTTGTTTGCGTTGCTTAAAAGACGTGATTTATTTGGAAAATTGTTGTTACTTTCCAAGCAGTGATAATTATTTTTTAATGATTAATTATACCAAACAAATTTATGACGAGGAAAAAAGAAAAAATAAAACTTGTACTAATGCGAAAACATTTTTCATCATCTCCCATGGTCATCAACTTTGCCTCTGTAGTTCGTGCCTCCTTCCTTTGTAAATATTTCGTAACTATGCTCGAAAAGAACAAACCAGGAAAGAATATTATGATAAATAAATATTAAAAAAGAAAAAAATTTAAGGGCCTATAAAAAGTTTCCATGCAAACATTATTCATGTATAGGCTAGAATAATTAACCTTTTAGGGAAAAAATATTTTGCCCAATTATAAACTGAATTATTGTGGTGTAAAAGTTTAGATAAAATTAAAGATTGTTTTTAAATTTTAATAATTTGATTTGTACTTTTTAATTATGTTTAATTGTTTATTCTAGAATTTTGTGTTAAAATTTATTAAATAAAAAAATGTATAAAAATGATTTTCTAAGTACAAATCAGTATTCATTTTGATGGCAAGTTGATGGTAAAGATTTGTAATTTTTGTAAATAGACTGACCTCTTTCTTCTGTTTTTTAATTTTTTGTTAAGAAAAATTTCTATCTTTAAACTGTCCTAATTGAGCAATTTGTGCGAATTTTTCTATAAACTTTTTCATGTGCAAAGTCTATTTTTCGTGAGACGATATTTAAAAATGTAAAGTGCAGTTTAAAGATAGATTTATTTTTTGCTTTCATTTTTTTAATGATACTTATTATAATGGTTCAGTTTCATTCTGTTGACACTACTCGTTGTAATTATTGATACTGTATACATTTTATAAAAAAAAAAAAAGAGAAAAACTTGAAAAATAATACCTCAAAAGGCCGTTTTTGTGTTGTATGGCAAACCCAATTAGAAATCATGTTTTCCTTAGGATGTTAATACAAATAAAACTTCTGACTATCAAAATTACAGGTGTCTATTTTATTCTTTAAATCTTACCGTACATGAAAAATACTTTTAAAGACTATTTCACTTTACACAATTTAAAGTTACCCGTGTTTAATAATTATTGAGGATATCGTTCAATCAACATGGCTACACCCTGCAATAACAATAAAAATAAAAATAAAAGTTTAGTTAAAAATAAAACAAAAATCAAGCAAAAATAAAAATTTGTTCGAATATTTATACTACTAGCCAACTCAATCTTAAATGTTGTTAGCCCTGTATTTTCGTTTAAATTGAATACACGAATCAATTTTACATAATTTAGGCTCTTGTTATTGATCCCATACTTGATGAACGTTATCGAGTAGATGTTTCAACAAGGCCATTTTAATTATTGATTCATTTTCGAATTTAAATTACCTGTCCACCAGCTGCACAAGCAGCTAACAATCCATACTGTCCATTCTCTTTAATTAATCGATTCGCTGTATGGCTCACAAGTCTAACACCTGTAGCTCCAAAAGGATGTCCAATAGACAAAGATCCTCCCCACAGATTGAATTTTTCCATCGGCGGAGCAGTTACCTAAAATAAAACAAATTAAAATCACATACAAATCTTTTTGTTTAGTTTAGTCTGTAATATTAATAGTTATTTACTTTAGCTTGTCTGCCCATATGATTTTTTGCAAACCAGTCGGAATCCATTGCTTTCATATTAGCCAAAATTTGGCCCTGGAATAATTTTAGTTTTAAAATTTTAAAATTTAAAAAATAAATATCTATGTTTATAAAATAAATTTACAGCAAATGCTTCGTGGAATTCAAATACATCCACATCATTCATAGTTAATCCTGCATTTTCCAAAACTTTCGGAGTAGCATAAGAAGGTCTGAAATAAATAAATAAATAAATGTTTTATTTTTTTTTTTAATATTTATAAATCTTACTTACCCCAAAAGCAGTTGATCCTTTGGATCTTGCGATACGTAAGCAAAATCTCGTAAATAAGCTTTCGGTTTAAATCCCATTTCTTTTGCTTTCTCCTCAGTCATTATAAGACTAGCTGAAGCACCATCAGTCTTTAAAAAAATAATTGATTTAGTAGTAATCAGGTGTAAAATAGGTCATTTTTTGATATTTGAAAGAAAAAAAGATTTTTCTTTAACATAAAATTAGTAAGTTTACTCATTTTGAATTTTGAAATAAAATTTATCTATTTACGTACTCTAATATATAATCATTACTTTTTATTTCTGGATGTAATGCGCTTATACTTTGAACTAATCAGAACATGTTAAAACGAGATAATTCAGCTCTTTTCCAATAATTGGCGATTCTTAACCCAATCGAGATGTACCCAGAAACTCCTTTCCCGCATAATAATATCAAACGTACCAAAAAAGATGCATTTGCAGCTGTGACTGTTCCATGTGGTTTAACAAAAGCAGGTTTCAACTTGGCCATTTGTTCGGCCGTAGACACACGAATTCCATTATCAGCAGTTACCAAGTTCTCTTTGCCTAAAATAAAAACAAATGAATAATTTTACAAATTTATAATTAAATCACATATTAATAAATTTACCAGGAACTTTAACTGGGATTATATCGGTAAATAAACCATTTCCTGCCGCTTCGTGAGCTAGTTTGTGCGATCGCATTGCATAATCATCCTACAATGAAATTTAAATTTTAAAAAATGCTAAAAAAACAAAACAAAAATTTTTCTTTATTTTTACCTGCTCCCGTCGTGAAACAGCAAAAGCAGCCGCCAAACGATCGGCTGAATGTCCCATAGTTTCATTGGTAGAAAATTCAGCCACAGCAGGTAACTAAAAAAATAATTTAAAAAAATCTCAGAAAATCGCAAAAAACTAAATTTACTTCAAATCAATTTAAATTCCTTACTTCAGGAGCCAATAAACTCGGACGAAATTGCGACAAAACATTAAGTCGAGCGGGAATCGATTTTGCTTTGTTCAAAGACAACATAATTTTACGTAGTTTACGGCTGAAACGGATCGGAACATCCGACATAAATTCTACACCACCAGCAACGACAGAATCACACATTCCAGATTGCATTAATCCCATTGCTGTTGTTATTGCTTGGTTTGACGATATACACGCCATCGTTACTGTATGTGCGGGTATTTTATCCGAAAATCCTGCACCCAAAGACGCCTAAAAGAGAAAAATTAACTATTAATACAAAAATATTCATTTATAGATATCTTTTTCTAATATTCTTACTTCTCTAGCGAGATTACTTGTTTTCACTTCTTGAATTACTGTACCAAAAATAATGTAATCAACAGCATCTAATGTACCAATATGTAATTATTATATTATTTTTATTTTAAACGTAAATAGAAGAGTAATTTTGTACCTCTCGGTAAATTAGTTCGTTTGATTAATCCTCTGAAAAAAATATTTTAAAAATATGTAATTTTGGCAGTTAAACTTGTTCGTAATTTTATTGGATTTAATTCAATTACACTAGTGCATTCCTGGCCAAGTCGTGGGGCATCATATTAGCATAATCAGTCATCGATTGTAAAAATGGGGTTCGAACTCCATCGACAAATACGATATTTTTCCTCCCTTGTTGCGCCAAGCTTGGTTTTGTTTTTGCTGAAGTTTTAATATGAGATCAATTAGATATGAATAGTAGAAAATTTGCTATTTATAAGTAGAAAAATTCTTATTGCATAATTACCACGTGCATCTTGAATATTTGACGTCGACACGCATCGAATTGTATCTAAAAATGAAAATTTACGTTTTAAAATGACAGCTATAGTTTACTCTTACAAATTTATTTCTTATACGACGTTCATTTAATACAGTATTTGCTTTACTGTAAACCATAACTTTATAGCATAACTTGAAAAGCGAGTTTCAATGAAAGCCATCAAATATGAAATAGTAACTTACTAAACCGAATTAAATGGCCACTCCACAAATTTGATTTCCCGATTAAGGACGCCATGTTGAAACGTAAACCTGTAAATAACAACTGAAGTAATTTTGCACACGGAACTGTGTAATGACGATTCGAACAGTACGGTGGCCCAGCCGCGCCAACATTACACATATATTTTTAGTTTTTTAAATTTATTACCAATCTTTAATTTTTTTTCTGTTAGCATCAACACATTGCACCGGCCAAAGTGAAAGATGAATATTCCTAAAGGTAACCATTAGTCAGTATGGAAGGTTATAGCCCCACCCCCACTCTTGGTCACCCGCCATAAATTAAAAAATGTACTTTTAATTTGTCATTTTTCCAGAATTTTTGTATTTCTCCAAAATTTTTGTATTTCTCTACTAAGTAATACTGTAGTATAAAAAATAATGAATATAATGTGAACAAGACTGACAATTATAGTTACTTTCATAATGTTGAACATTAATCTTGATAAATCAGTTTTTCAAATGTTCTAAAGTTTAGAACATTTGAAAAACTGATTTATCAAGATATTTAACTTATACATGGTTTTAGGTTTTCTTTAAATAATTTTTTTTTTTGAAAATTATGGCTTATTTTAAACTACCTCTATACTGTTTCTCCTACGTCTTAAACCTTAAACTAAGATGTAGGAGAAGCAGTATAGAGGCAGACATGGTTTAAAACAAGCCATAATTTCCAAAAAAAATATTATTTAAATGACTTATTAAGCTTTAGAATCTAAAGAAATATTAATCCAGTGTCCTACGAAAACATAAATAGTCTCTTTAAAAAATGTGTACGTAATATTCATTTATTTGTATGATGATTTTATTAATATTCATATGGTTTATAGCAATATATTTACAATAAAATTTTATATTTTTCAGCTCTTGGAACTCTATTAATAACTAATCTTCCATCATAACTTAAAGATGCAAATAACCACGGATCAGCCGACGACCATTCCGCTGCATATACACTCTCTTCATGTTCTTCATACGTGGAAATAACTCGATCCTGCGGCTTTGAGTGTTGATCCCCATTTTCCTGTCCCTTTGGAGAATGATTTTCACCATTTTCATATCCATCAGCATCAGTTTCATCTTCTAACAAATGTCCAAAAGGTTCAGAAGATATTGAAACAATGCTGGATAAAATAACTCGAGAATCACTACTTGATGTTAAAACCAACTGATCGTGAAAATGATTGTATCGAATACTCCAAACCCTAAAGTAATAATTATAAGAGATTAAAACTTGTAAATAAAAATATTTCAATGTTTTACCAATGAGAATGATCCGATAAAATCAAAACAGGTTCTTTTGTGTTCCGAACATCCCAAAATTTCGTTTTGCAATCATCACCACAACTTGCTAAATAATACTGCTTATTTGGATTAAAATCTAGATCTCGAACCAATTGTCCATGTGCATTTTCTATAATATAAATCTGTCTGAAAAAGAAATCTAAAATAAATAAATAAATGAATATATTAACAAATTAATCAAATATTAACTGCATTGAACGTAAATCCCATCCACGAATACAAGATTCGTTTGCTGTTGCAATTTGTGTGCAATTATGATGAGGATTCCATCGACCAGTTGTGAATTTTGGATGACCTTTGATTTCCAAACCACATTTACTTGACAGCTGTAATTGAAAAATAAATATCAAATTTATTTTATTTATTTATTTTGTTAATTTTTTTTTAATTTTCAGCTTACTTTTGCTTCGGTACTGCTTTGAATTAAATCCCAGAGTAAAACATTATTATCAACTAAAGATATAATGGTATTACCATCACCAGGTTGCCATAAAACACTGAAATTTAAATATTTTAAGTTATTTTTTAACCAAAATAAAATTTTTTGTTTTGAATTTTTCACCATTTTACTTCAGTTCCGTGACTCGAAACGTTTAATTTGGTTAATAATTCAAGCGACGGCGGAGTCAAAGTGGATTCGTCAGTCATGTTATTCACTTCGTAATCGTTAGGCATTTGCCAGACGGTGCTAAACATTTCACATTTTCCTGATGATACTAATAAATACAAAAAATTCAAATGTTTTGATTACTTTAGTCAATGTTTTGTTTACTTTTAAAATTATTTCAGTATACCTTTGTTGTAGCATGTTGCGAGTATATTTTTTTCATTATTTGGCGAGCTGATATGCCAGACTTCGCCTTCTTTATGCATAAATACATTTTTATTTATCAGATTATTTTCCTCGTCGAACTCAATTTGATGAACCTGGTTGTCTGATTTCAAAGATTGTGTTCCTACTAAAAATCGTATAACTTCCGTTTCGGCATTTTGGGCTGTTAGAGCTCGAGACTGAAATTTAATTCAAACGTTATAACATGTACATTATTTACCAAAAAATAGTTCAAATATAAATTACTTGAAACTCCAAACCGTAAATAACAGGTGCGTCGTCTTCCATTACATCGGCATCAGTCTTCTGCTAGACTTAGACATAATTTCTTCTAGTAAATAGTAATAAAATCAATTAGTTATTAATTATAAATAAAAAATTAACATTTTTAAGTAATTCTAAATTAACGAGCTAATTTAAATGTTGTTTTTTACTTTATAAATCTAAGACTATTCGGTCCTTTAGACTGAAATTTATTACGTCATTCAAAAAGATTCATGTGTACTTCCGGTTTTCAAGGTGAAAAAACGTGCCGTTTCACATAAAATAACATGGGAAAGGTAAGGTTGTACAATATTGTGCTTTATGAGTTTATTTTATGTAAATTATTTTATTGCAGACCGGCAAAAATAAACGATTTATAGATAAAAAGAATTCAGTTACATATCATTTAGTTCATCGAAGTCAAAAAGATCCGCTCACAGCCGATGAAGATGCTTCTAAATATGTTTTAGAGCCGATTGGACCTGTCATTAAGGTAAAAAATATGAAAAAGTACAATTGAGAATAAAGTTATAAACAAATCATTATGTTTTAAATATAGGAAATTGAACGTAAACTTCCTCCAACGGTATTTGCTTCTAAAGAGGAGGAAGAAGTTGGCCTTTTAAATAAGGCAGCGCCTGTAAGAGGTATTAATGAACAAAATTAATGAAAACTTTAAAGAAAATTGAGAATTTATACAATTATATTGCAGGACCTCAACCAAATTGGGATCCCGATATTGTTGCCAGATTCGATGATGAATTTGATGAAAATGATGAAGCTTTAGATGATGATTTTATTCAAAAAGCTAACGCTGAAGTTTCACATGTAAAACAAGAAGAAGAAGAAAACGAGTATAATAATTTTAATAAAATACAAATATAATTTGCGTAAACATTTTACCTAAAAATGTTTTATTTTCTTTTAGCAGCAATGACTGTGATTCAGATGATTTATGGGATGAATTTGACGACGACTGTGATGATAATAAATCGGAAACTAAATCTCGTTTTACCGAATATTCGGTTTCTTCTTCTGTTTTACCAAGAACTAAAGGATTAAAAAATTTGGATGACAGATTTGAAGCGGTGAGTTAATGAAATTCAAAGAATGAATGCAATTTAATAATAATAACTATTTTTTTAGCTTTACGAGCAGTATGATGATAGTGAAATAGGGGCATTAGATGAGGATTTTATTGCAGGCTCTTTAATGGTCGAGAGTGAAGTTTTTAAACAAGTAGTGGAAGATTATACAAATAAGAAAGCCTTAGAGTATGAAAAAAATAATTAACGTTACTTATTTGATAGATTTAAGGAATTGAAATTTAATATTTTGTTTTAGATCTACTAAAGAAATTGTACAGCAATTAGAACAAAAATATAATGAAGAAACCGAAGACGAAAATGACGACTTAGAAAAGTTTATTGTAGAAAAACCAACAGAAAAATGGGATTGTGAATCAATTTTAACTAAAAACTCAACTTTATATAATCATCCGAAATTAATTAGCGAACCATCAAAAGTAATAAGTTTAAAAATTGAAAAAAGTTAAACTTTTAGAATTTGAAATTTTAATCTCTAATTTGTACAGCCGAAACCTATTCGTATATGTGAAAAAACAGGAATCCCTAAAGATATACTAAAAGGAAAATTAACTGCTAAAAACTTGAAGCAGTTTGATCGATCTACTAATGAGCCATCTTTACAAAAAAAAGAAAGTAAAAAACGAGAGAAAGAAACTCCTGAAGAGAAACGTATAAGGAAACAAGCTGTTAAAGAACACAGAAGGGTAAATAAATTAGATTTCAATTTTTAAATCTAATTTAATTCTAAATAATTGAATTTCTTATTGTATTCAGGAGCGTCGTATCGAAAAGAAATTAAATAAAGAAGCATTTAAAGAAGAGAAGAAAATCCAAGAAAAATCAATGATTAATGTTCGTCACAAGCTACAAACCATTAAAATAGAATAGATTGGATATTTATTTATATTAAATACATATTTTAATTCAGCTTTGCAAAACTAGCCATCAATCGTACATCAATTCTTGGCAGATTTCGAAGGCTTATTTTAACTCTTTCACGTGACATTCCCGAGTGACTAAGTTCGCTGTATTTATGGTCCTCTCTTTTAACGCGCGATACATCTGAATCGAAAGCTGCAGAATCGTAGACTAAATCCGCAACATCAACTGACGGCCTTAAAACTTCTTGAAGAATGTAAAACACGTTATGGGATACTAGAGGCCATAAATCCCATGCGCGGAGACAGCGAGGAGGTGGTGGCATTGTCCATGACCAACGGCAGATATGTGTCATTAAAAGTTGTTTGAATCTATTACCAAACATTTGAGCCTAGAAAAGCGCAAC
>JAQFZN010001066.1:0-19128 GCA_034687075.1 Geophilus carpophagus | reverse complement strand
TAATCAGAAATCTTGAATAACCAACATTATTTTTACTATTTCATTTTTGAAATAAATTTAATTAAAAAAATAATGAGAATTTAAATGAAAATTTAATATTTAAAATTGCAAATCATTATTTCTTTTTTATTATATATTTATTTATATTTATATTCGATCAAATATTCAAAATATTCAAAAAATTATTCGATTTTTGAATAGTTCGACTTTAGTATTCGGCCGAATGTCCAATAGTTAATTTTGGGTTGAATAGGCCAAATACCGAATACTTCTTGAATATTCGGCACATCCCTAATTGTATTCCAAACCTCGGCATTTTCGAATGTGATTTCCCGCACAAGTGGAATGCAAAGATTTGTCACCCATAAATTAAGTGCCTGGAAATCATTGGCGCTGTCAGTGTATGGTTTTTCATCACTAATGTTTTTAACAAAAGGTGGTCTGAATACTATTTTCTCACCACCCAACATGTCGTCATTAAATTCATCTCTAAAATCGTTAAAAAATATATTAATATATTATTAAAAATAATGTTTAATTATCATCGAATTACCCAAAAGCAATGTAAAAATCACAATCGTCACGCAAATTCATTGCAACTCTTCTGTACACATCGTATGTCGGGACATTTACATCTTGCAAATATGCTATTACGTTTCGTTTTTCTTTCTAAAATTCGATTTATACATATAAAATCGTTTTAAAAAATTATTTGCTTTTCACGCACATTTACGGCTTGTAATTCGTCTTTAGTTTTCAATTGCTTAACAGGATCTTGTAATTGTTCCCGAATGTGTGCAACAAACGCATCGACAGATCTTTGTCCACGAAATTCCCTTTTAGCAAGAAATCCTTGACGAATTAATTTCAGTGTTGGATATTTAGAAATGTGAAATCGTTTTCCTAACGTTTCTGTAAATTTAAATTTAAAAAAAAAAATTAAAAGTTAAATTTAAATTAATTTTAATCAAAAATTACGTTCATTGTCGCAGTCAACTTTTCCAAAAAGAGCTTTTCCTTGTTGCTTAAATAAATAAATAAATAATTTTCCTTTAAATTAAACTATTCTTCATATTTTATATTTATAAAATTACCGGAAATTCTGCTTTAATTTTATCAGCTGCTTCATCAAAAACAGGTGCTAAAATTTGACTAAATCGACACCAATCCGCATAAAAATTTAGAAAAACAACTTCGTGCGAAGCTAATTACATAAATTACAATAAGTAAGTAATAAATAAATCAAATTCAAATCGATACACACCGACTAAGTTATCAAAATTATTTGAATTTAACTGCACAGCTCCACTATAAACTGACGGGACGAAACAAACAATCTGAAAAGTAAAGATATAAAAATTATTTTATCGGTTTTGCTAACAGATGTGAAACAGATGCAAATTTCCCGCAATTTTAAATTTAATAATTAGCATCTTCGAATTTATCCTGAAATATCCTTCCGGACATTTTTATTTCGTGTAATCTTGTTGACATTTAAAATTTTGGAATTAAAATATCAAACAAGCACGAAACCGGTAATGAGTTAAACCAGAATTTAGTGTTACTTTGATGATGTGTTACTTAGGGATGCATGTGTAACGTGGCCCATTTAACCCTGAATTACATTAATATACATACTCACCACTGATAAAATAAAATAAAGGTAAATATTATTGCTATGTCTTAAGATAACCTCCATTGATAAGTTAGTGAACTGTAAGGCAAGAACAGAAAATTAGATTTTACACTTGTTCGACACTCGAGCAGCATGGCCAACAAGGCCAACGCAATCGAAAGTCAATCGAATCAAAACCTGAAATACTGTTGTGAACTTGTTTATCCGTATGAAAATAAATATACTTGATATATCTAGTAAGGAAATTAAGGAATAGTTAACAGAGATCGCGTTAGGAGTTGCAATTGTATTGTAAATACATATCGGTAAATCAAATTTTAGAAAGCGCCATCTGCGGGAAATTTAACTAGTTATTACGTCATAGTTGTAGGTTGTTTTAAATGAAGGTCGTGGTAGTAATTAAACAATACTATACCTATGCGAAATAAAAGTAGTCATTTGAAACCTAAATTTATACGATGGTTTTAATTTTCATTTTATTGAAATTGCAATCAATACAGATAGCTCTTCACAAATATTTAGCGATTTCTCTATATCACTAAAGAAATTATTAAAAGAAAGTTTTAATTTCTTTATTTTTCAAGTTTTATTTTCCTAAAGGTGATTAATTATAATTTTAAATATTTGTTTTTTCTTATTAATTTCTAATTTTATTGTGTTTTTAAAATAGAACTCCAAAGATAGAAGCTTCGTTGATTGCAGATTTGTAGTAGCCCCGGGAAAATAAATTGAATACCCAGTTTTGTTTATTTTAAATCATTTTTTACTAATTAAAAAAAAAAGAAAAAAAAAATTGACATTTCAAATTAGATTAATTTAAATTAAAGAAAAAAAAGGGAATTGTGTTGTTTCAATTTTAATTCAAAAGATAAATGACAACTCACTTTGGTAAATAGCAGAACAAAAAGAAAAAAACAAAATGGGAAAATAGAAAAAAAAATAAAATTTCCTAATAAAAAAGGAAAAATTTAAAATGAAAGAAAATGGGAGTTATTATTAAACGGGGAGTTCTAGGAATGATGGGAATAAGAAGATTTGGAATGTACACACATACAAAACCATCCACACATGAGTAAAAAGAGGGGAATCAAGCGAATAATCACAGGTCAGAGCCCACCTTGGGAAATCCAAAATGGAGGGAGGCATCAATCACATTTCAAATAACTGATAGATAAATTACAAAGTTTTAAAAAAAAATCAAAAAATAATTTTAGAAAAAAAAATGCAATTAATTTCTCCACTTTCCTCCCATCTAACATTTTTTGGTTTGTTTTTCAGGTCTAAAAAGGAAAAAATTTACAAAAATGCACAGCATTTACATGTTTTAATAACCATCCATGTATTTAAAAAAATCATACATGGTTTTATTTATTTTTCTTACACAGCCCTTTAAAACCATGATTCATGGAGCAAAGTACAAATTTTTATTTTGTCACTGATTTTATTTGCAATTTGACCCTTTTTTAATGGGGGGGATTTTCTAGAGAGAAAATACCCCTTGATATATATAAAGGGTTCAGGCCAAGGTTACACTGCCTGACCTGGTGATAAAAACTGGTGATAGGAAGAAGAAAAATCAAAACAAAGATATTTAGAAACAGTTTCATCAATCTCAATTCAAATCCCAATTATTTTATTTATTTATTTCTCACTTAATTGCTTTATGTATTATTTTCAAAAATAATTTATTTTTATAGTTAAAATAATTTTTCTGTTAAAATGAGATTAATGTAACTGCTTTTAAGTCTTTGGGATGCTGTTACAAGAAAAAATTTTTTTAAACAGGAGGATCATCCACTCCAAGATGAAGACAATTATCCCTAATAACAGCATCCATTTTCTCGCACGCACACTCAACTTTATCCTCAATTCAAAAACTATTAATTGAATTAAGGTTTGTTGCCAAAACGATTTTTTTAAACCACTTAAAGGCACTTAACAAAAATATCCTTTAAAAAAATCAAATAGAAAATAAAAGCAACTCGAAATTTCGATTAGATCAAAAATATTATTTAATACTAAACAATTATTTTTGTTTAAAGACAGACAACCTGAAATATTCCAATAAAGATTAAGAAAAATAGAAAAACAAAAAAAAAAGAAAAAATTGAATTTAAATTTTTTTGTTTGTTTGTTTATAGAATACGTTTTGGCTCATCCACTGCATCTTTCTCACACACAAAAGTATAATTTGTATTTTTTTTCCATATAAGTTGACGATTTTTCCATTTCTTTTGTTGATTAATTTTTTTTAAAGGGTAAATTTTTACTTTTTTTTTAAAATGATACGATGCACACGCTTCACACTCATACGACAAGAGGGAGCAAGAAATAACTTTTTTCCCACCCCACCAATGTCCCACCAACGTCGAGCATCAACGAGGCCACATGCACTGGCCACGCACAAAAAAAAGATAGCAGTCAGAATGATCTGTCAGCAAATAAAAAAAAAATTAAAAATAAAAATGCAATCATTTATTAAAACTATTTTCCCCGCCCAATTCAATTATAAAATTTACCAAGAAGAGACGGCGTTCTTGAGTTTACGAATTTCTTTCGTAGCCCAAGTTGTGAGCGTTTTCGTTTTCACAGTTTTCGAGCGTCGACCGTGATTCAGCAATTGACTAATGGGTTCCGTGTCCACTAAAGTAACGATGCTCGTTCCAAAAACGGTGCAAAGATCGCTATTTGAAAATCACAATTTTAATTTTTTTTTATTAAATTCTTTAGTAAATAAATACAATAAATTATTTGCATACCCTAAAAGACCAGCGCAAGCGGATACGCAACCGTCTGATCTGTCATTATCCTGAGCAATGTGTGTGATAAACTGGACCATGTGATTCACGTGCGGTTGTAACAACTGGACATCAGCTGTGATATAATAATAAAAATTGGAATATATTTTTATAATAAATTACTTAAAAAAAAACTTACGATTGACTGTTGTTCCATCACCTTTTAAACCTTGCACGATTCCAGTGTAAGCTTCCAAACAGCATTCACGTAGATCGTTTAAGTAATCGACCATATCATAATCAGACTAAATAATTAAATTTAAAAACATTTTTAAAAATAAAAATTTTTAAAAATCTAATTCAGTTTTCTTACTTTGTCCACTTGAGCCTGGGAAGCTTGCATTAGTGTTGTGAGCACAACGTCCAAATATTTTTTAAATTCTGGACCAATTGCTAAAGCAATATCGCCAAAAACGGATAAAATTTGCGGTTTCACTGATCGATGCACATTATTATTCTAAATTTATACAAATCATTTTAATGTATTAAATAAGCAAAATAAACAAATAATAAATAAACAAATAAATAATAAAAATTTCTTACACTTACTCTCAAATTTTCCAACAACATCGTCATCACTTCGTCACAATACGGCAAAACTTTACAGCCAACAGCACGACAAATATCGCCAGTCAAACCAACAGCAGCAGTACAAACCTAAAAAAAATTAAAACAAACAAAAATTAATACATTACAACCATTTCAAAAAAATCTGAGATAAAAACCTGATATTCAGCATGGTTCTTCAGTCCCAAAGCCAAAAACGGTTTAAACGCGTCCATATACTTGAGAAACTTTTCTCCTAAAACTTCAACTAATGTGGAAACGGCCATAAGTGCATCCTCCTGAACGCCACCTGATTTGCAGCTGCTGCTATTGAACATTTGCAACAAAGCTGTCATAATTGCGTCGGAAATTTGAGGCGCGTCTTCGGGTGTTACTTTTCTTAACACGCTCTAACATTATTTCAAATAAATAAATAAATACATAATAATAAAAAAACAAAAAAAAAACATTTACTTGTAAAGTAGCACACAACAGTGATTGCAAATCGTTATATTGAGCACGGTCTGAATTACTCTGAATTCGTGCCTCCATTTGCAGCACATGTTGAAGTCGATCCAAAATGACTACAGTCGTTTTCTGGACGGTTACATAGCAATCCTACATTTTCAAATGATTTAAATAATTAAATAAACAAACAAACCTTAAATACTCATTAACCCATCATCAAACTCACTTTTGGACTATTTTTAACCATTTCCATCAACGCTTCGTATGCTGCACTACGAAGATTAGCATGAGCACCATCAGGTCTGTAATAAAAGCAACCATCAAAATTAACTCTTCAAACTATTGCCCGATCTTCGATGATCCCATTACCAACAAACCTGTCTGTCGTTTCCAGTAATTTATGTACGATGGGTTCGAAATACTCTGATAGACAATATGTCTCTGGTTCAGTGTGTTCATCCGCAACTTCAGAGGCTTCGTATGCAGCTTCAGCTAAGCTCGTAAAAGCCTGTTTTAAAAAAATTTTAATTTAGTTTACAAATAAATAAATTAAATTAATTAATTTTAGAATTTAATTTACCCAACAAACATTAGCAGCTACTCGAGGTTCAGCATTCAAACCTTGAACAAGAGCTTGAAGTAATGGTTTTAGGTAAGCATCGGATATGGCAGCTTCAGGTATTTGTTCGCAAACTCGTCCAATAGTCCATGCTGTTGTATCTTTAACAACGACGCTTGGATCTTGCATTAATTCTATTAACATAGGCATCGCTTGTTCTACTAAAGGTTTCAAATTATTTGGATCGGGACCTTCCATTATAGAACCTAAAAATTAAATTTTAATTAGTACATTTAAGAAAATTATTTCATTAATTTTTTTTTTAATTTAAATTTTACCAAAGGCCATAACGGCAGCGTCCCTGTACCGCCAATTTGGACTCTTAATATTTTCTTTAACAAAATCCAAAACAAATTGAACTATGCCATCTTCACAACATGTGGCCATTAACATTAAGCAAACACCAGCCGCTTTACATGGATTCCAATCATCTTCATCATCATATTCTTCCTGTCTTGTAAGTGTTTGCATCAAAATCGGTACCAAATATTGTAATGCTCCTTTTGCGTAAAACCGACTCGTGTGGGCTGGTGGTCTACCTTGATCCTGAGCCTGGAAAATACATCATTTTGTTTATATCTGTAATAACTCCATTTAAAATTCAATCAATTTCCTACTTCGGATGCTTCTATTTGCAAATCAACTTCTTCATCGCACACATTTGACCAAAACTCGATTCCTTGCAAACCAACTTCGTCAATATCACTCTTCATTGCTTCCATCGTAATCTATGTTGTATAAAAATAAACTTTTCAATGAAAAACTCTTCGTTATCTACTTAAAATCTTTCTACGTACAGCAAATAAAGCAGGACCCATATAATGTTCCATATACTGATAATAAAGTGACATAATCTTGACTAAACATTGAAGTGCAGCAACTTTCACTTGTGTATCTGTCGACTGTGTTGCCTCGCAAACAACTTGCATTATAAAATGTCGCTCCGATTCTTTTTCAAAATTTGCTTTTGTAAATTCTAATGAATTTAAAAGTGCATTTGTCGCAGCTAATTTTACGTGATTACTGAAATTAAAGTTAAAAATAATTTAATTCAACAAATTTATTTATTTATTGACAGAGTAAAAAAGATAAACCTTGGTTCGTCTTTTTTCATCCCGTGAACAATTGCCGTTAAAATTTCATTTGATTGCGTAGCTAATACATCAGGTTCCTTTTCATAAATTTTGTTTAAATAAATAGAAATTAATTCAACTTAGTCCATCTGGATCTCCAATAAAATATTAAAAAAAATACATACAATATCTTGACAAATATAACCAATAGTTTCCAATGTTGCTTCTTTCATCATTTCCGTACTTGTAGCATTAGTTACATTCCGAGTTAAACCGCTAATCAACTCAGGCCAATGGCCATGTGGTAACTCGGCACAAGCGATATATGCGACACATTGTGCTGCAGAACTCGGCCTAATGGTTTCTGTTCCCAAAGATTCAAGAACCTAAAATTTGTTAAAATTAAGAATAAATAAATGAAAAAATAAATAAATATATTAAATAGAGAAAAAAAATTAGCGTAAAAATTGTAATTACATTTTTCTTAACATGTGCTCGAACGTCTTCACGAAACGAAAGCCACCTTTGTTGGTACTGAGTTTTAGTTGTTTGATCTTTGGACGTGAGGGCATTTTTCAACTGTAGTCCAGCAGCCATTCTGGCCACTGGGCTATTGCCACCATGATAGAGAACATTGGAAAGACTTTTCAAAAACTCTTGCTGAAATTCGTAACAAAAAATACATTTATTAATATTACCGTACTTATTTTTATCTAAGCAGTGATCTATACAAGGTTGATTTATTCCTATTGATTTAATTTTAATCTTTTTTTTGTATTCACTTTTTTTTCAAATTTAATTTTTTTTTTTTAAATTTTTAAATTCTCACCAAATTAGCTCCAGCAGCTTGTTCTAAATATTGTTGAGCAGCTTCTAATTCTATCGTATCTGCAAGTAAAGAGTTTATCAGCAAGGATAATACCAGTTATATGTAATTAATCGAAAGTTGGCTAAACAAAAAGCGACAACGGTCATGTAGGCCTATTAATTAGGCCTAACAAGGGACCCTCGTTTCGGCAATTTCTATCCCGTTCCCTCAAAACTTACCTGGTGATACGGTTTTTTCCAAGACAGCAATTAGATCCATAGTTGGTTAGTGCTTGTGTTCACTTTTCTTTAGATTAAAAAAACGGTTAAATGGCAAAACTCCCTCCTCCCTATTCTTTCACCGGCGAACAGCCCACATGGGTTGCGCGCACAAATACGAATTCCGGCTATAACAAGAACCTAGTTGATGCAGTACATCACTTCTCATTGGCCATCATCATACTTCCGTATATTGACTGATGTTAACAATCGACCAATCACAAGCCCTGTTTTATTGAATTATACTTTTATTCTTGTTTCTTTAAAAAAATAAATGGTAAAAGGATATCTGATGATTTGAATAAATTTTAGAATTTTTTTAAATTAATTGTACGGTTTTTATATTTTTTATGTACTAACGATAAGATGTACGATTTTTAGTATTACTCATAACCGGATATGGTGGTTAATGTATGATGACGTAAATTGTCAAAAGTTGGTTTGAAATTCGAAAATCAGTTGAATCGTTTTTAATATTAATAAAAACAAAATAAATATAACTTTTTTATTGTAAAGTACTTAATTTTTAATATTGTTGATAGGAAATTACTAACGAAATGTAGTTAATCGTTAATTTTATCAATATTTAAACAATTAAAAAAAAAACAGTAATTTTTTGCTTGAATTTTTTGTTTGAATATTGATAAAATTCACAATTAATTATATTTGGTTAATAATTCTCTCAACGTTAAAAATTTATCGTGTTATTATAAGATTTTAAAAATAATTTAAAATATCAAGTTTTAATTTTTCTTGAGTCATAAATATTTAAAAAAAAAAATTTGTCAGCAAAAAATTTATAAAATTTTGCATGACAAGCAGAAAAACGAAACTTCAATGTAGTTGCACATTGTACAAAAAAAATAAGAAAAAATTGCAAAGAAAAGGTCAAACAAGATTCTTACATTATGCGCATGCGCAATAAACTTTTCTATCTTATCCGGTCTATCTCTTCACAGCAAACTGACGTGGAACTTCCTGTTTCGTGTACTTTAAAAATGGTAAGAGCTAGTGCATTGATCTTATTATTTCACCTTTATTACAATAATTTAAACAATGATTAACACTCATCAAATCCAACAATGCATTAAATGAGTTTTTAAACTATAATTTTAACTAGAAAAGAGATCAAACTTGATAGTTTTAATATTTCTAGCCGGCTCCTGCAAGTTCAACATCTGTTGGTAGTGGGGGTAGATCCCCATCCAAAGCCATGGCTCCAAGAGCTGGAAGTGGCAGTACTGTAAGACAAAGGTAAATAAAAATAATAAAAGTTTGAAATGAACTATTAGTATATAAATGATTTAAAATTACAGAAAAGCAGCTCCTGCAAGTGGTCGTAATCGCGCATCTGTGGCAACTAGTACTGGAGGAATGTGGCGATTTTACACAGATGATTCGCCAGGAATTAAAGTGTAATGAATTAAAATATATATTTCTCGTGTTCCTGTATTAATTTAGCATTTTGTTTTCTAGTGGACCGGTTCCAGTTTTGGTTATGAGTCTCCTATTCATTGCATCCGTTTTCATGTTACACATATGGGGAAAATATACTCGTGTTTAATTTTATAAATTATGTAAAGTAATAATTTCCCATTAAGTTTTGTTACTCCGAAAACCAGGGACCATTTTCATTTGATTACTGTAATAAGTACTTGAAAAATAAAAAAAAAAGACAAAGTTTGGTTAGGAAAAAAGTTTATTGACTTAAAAATTTCGGTTTTGTTTGCATTCAAAAAGTTTTATTACACGGGCGAAAACGGGAACAGAAAAAAAATTTACATTTATTTAAAACTCCATGTTTTTTTAAAATTTTTACGAAAAAAATTAAAATGTGGAGATGGAGAAAATGGGTGGCTGCCAATTTGTTTAATTTGATTTAAAGTAATTAAATAACACACGATGTAATTTATTTTTCTTAAAGGCCCCCTCCACTTCTCTCCACCGAAAGCTTGTTTGATTCATATTCGCGATCCGCTTGAATGGCAAATCGGCTGTACGCTGTAGTTCCCGATTTGCGCGCGCTCATCATCTGGAAAAAAATAAAAATAAATGGTTAAAAAAGATTTAAATGACAAAAATGGAATTTATTGCATAAAAAAAAGACATTCGAACGGGATTTATGCAATTAAAAAGTATTTTACATTGATCAAATTTTAAATTGGAAGACATGTATATTCATCTTTGTCATCATCAGGCTGCATGCAAAAAGGAGATGAATCCGGATCTGGATCAGGTGTACTCTTTATCGCTGGACATTCACAAGGAGGCTGTGCAGGTATACAGGAAGGCGGTGGTGTAACACAAGGCGGTGGTGGACAGGGATCACACGGGCAAGGAGCTACGAATTGAGGTAATTCAGGTTCCGGTGGACAGCGCTCACACGAGCAAGGAGTAACGTATTGAGGTATTTCACATTCAGGTGGGCAAGGAGCTACGTATTGAGGTATTTCACGTTCAGGTGGGCAAGCATGTACGTGTTGAGGCATTTCAGGATCAGATGGGCAACGAGCTACGTATTGAGGTATTTCAAAATCAGGTGGGCAAGGAGCTACGTGTTGAGGTATTTCACATTCAGGTGGGCTATCTTCTGCTTGATTGGGCGATGGAATAGACGTTGGAAAAGGTGTAGGAATTGATTCAGGTTCGGTTATTGATTGATTGCCGGGAAAGCATTTAGTTCTTTCAGGTTGTCCACGGATTTTTACAAGTTGGCAAATCTAGTGCAGGTATTTTAGTATTTGAAAAGGAATTTTTAAAGAATTTTAAAGTGTTAAAAAAATGATGCGGTGAAATGAAATTAATTAAATCCTGTAAAACCTGAAGATATTCGCTCAGTTCCACTTGTCCGTTGCGATTGCTATCGACTTCCCGAAGAATTTGATGCAATTCTTGTTCGGATACATTTTCATTGTGTTTCTGGAAAAAAAATAATTAAAAATTTAATTTTTTTTAATGCTTTTACATTAAATTTGTACCTTGAAACTTCTTCTTAAATCGTTGATACTAATATATCCTTTTCTTTCAGCATCCATAGCTTCAAATCGTTTGATAAATTCGTTTATTTCTTTTGGACTTAAGTTTACAGGTGCTTCTTCAACTGATGCTTTATTAACTTCCATTCCCATTTCGGTTTTTAAGAATTCTTCAGCTTTTTCCATTTGACACTACCAAAAAAATTACAATTAAAACAGTTAAAAATAAGTATAAATTCATTAACTATCATAAATCACAACGTAAGATATTTTAATACCTTAATTTCAGCTTTAGACCATTTTAATTCTTCCGCCATTATTTCAACTATACGTGGCAAAGCTTCTTCTGCAGCTTGAACATTCAAGAAAGAAATTCTTAATCGTCTAGCAAGCACATCAATTGCAGTTTGTGCATATTCTCTGATTGCATAACGAACCTTAAATCAAATTCACAAGTAAAATTATTCAATCGTCGACATCATTTAATATGAAAATTTAAACTAAAATAAGTAATAAAAAATAACCTCTGCTTCAATGTATGGAAATTCTGGATGTAAACGTCTACCCACAACAGGCCATCTGAGACCAGTCAATCGAGCTAACTTTGCAACTGAAAACGCTCGGTCGCCATATGTTTCTGCTAAATGAGTTGCAACCTGAAAATATTTTTCGAAATTAAAAAAAATTGTAATATTTAAGCAGTTAAATATTTTACTTCAGTATCCACGCCGAAATCTTGAGTCAATCTGATATGCATTAAAGGACTGTAACAATGTCCACCTTCAAGAAAGAGACCATCAGTTTGACAAGGACGTTTTGCATTCAAATAACATGCTTCAATTGCAGCGTCAACAGTTTCTTTAGCCATTGATCTGTACGTTGTCCATTTACCACCTTTATAAACAATAATAATAAAATAATTTAAAAAAAATACAAATTAGAAATTTTAATTAATTAATTAATTAATTATACCAGCAATTGTGATTAGTTTACTGTCGCTGACATGGATGATATGATTTCGGGCTATGTTCTCAGTTGATGCCTTGTTCGGATCAAGAACCAAGGGCCGAATTCCAGACCAAGCTGATAAAACATCACCTCGTCGTACTAAAATAAAACAAAAGACAAATAAATAAAAATCGAAAAAATGTGTATCAAACCGTAGTATATAAATATATAATATATACCATCAATATCTGACGAGAGATAATGTCGAACTTCTCTTAAAATAAATTGAATATCCTCTTCTAACGGAGCAGGACTTCGAGTTACTTCAGTCGGTTTATCAGTTGTCCCAGCAATCGTTCCTCCTTGCCATGGCAAGAAAAAGATTACTCGGCCATCGCTTGTTGCTGGATCCAGCAAACCCATTTTTCGAGGACTAAAAATAAAAATAAAAAAAATAAATTTAATTTATTTTATTTAACTTTTATATTATTTTTTTCTTTTTGAAGGTTTTACCTATAGTAATTAGGTAAAACTATATGTACACCCGAACTTGGCTGACAAATTTTTTTTGCATTTTCATCAGCCATTTCACGAATGGAGTCTGTAAACGGGCCTGTGGCATTGATCACACATTTGGCATGAATTTCAAATTCCTGTCCACTAATGTTATCTTTAACTTTAGCTCCATTCAATGTGACTTCGCCAGTTGCTTCGTTTAACTTTTTAATTAATTCAGTCACAGTTACGTGGTTTGCAATTGCAGCTCCATGTCGTGCTGCAGTTAAAGCAAGTAAAACATTCATTCTAGCGTCGTTATGTTGACCTGAAAAAATTATAATTTTATTAAATTATTTCAATTTAAAATTAAAAATCAAAATATACCGTCGTAATAAACAATAGCACCGCACAATTTTTCCTTTTTCAACATGGGAAATATTTCGAGTGCATCGCGTTTTGAGAGGAAATAGCTGCTTTTTAAACATTGTCTACCAGCAACCAAGTCATACATTTTAATACCAAACCAATAATATGGTACTTGCCATAATCTAAAATAAAATTTATAGTTAAAAGTGTGAATATTATTTAGATTTATATGTTAATTGAAATTTTTCTCACTTGTAGACAGGTAACATGATAGGTAAAGGGTAAGAAAGATGAGGAGCAATTTTAAGAAGATTTGCTCGTTCGTAAAGAGCTTCCTTCACCATATTATACTTAAAAAGAATTTTTAAAGTTGTAATAAACATCAACATTTATTTTTATAGAAGTAAAAATAACATACTTGTTCTTTATCAAGTTTCATTATTGCTTTTTGTAAATATCGCACACCGCCATGAATTAGTTTAGTACTTCTACTGCTTGTTCCTGATGAAAAATCATCCATTTCAACTAAAGCTGTTTTTAATCCTAAAAATTAAAAGAAAAAAAAAGTAGAATCAAAGTTAAATTGAAAACATACAAAAATTTCTATTTTTAACCCCTTGTAACAGCATCCAACGCCACTCCACTTCCAGTTGCACCTCCACCAATTATTAAAACATCAAATTCAGGGGTAGTTTTTAAAGCATTTAACTGTTCTGCACGAGTAGGAAAAGGTTTAGTTGGTCGCGCATTAAGCCCCTCGGCTGCATAAACTCTATTCGAGCCATTTTTCTAAAAATATACATTTTAAATATGCAATTAATTATTCAAATCGATTATGTTTGCTTAAATTATGTTGTATTACCTTAAAGTCTACAAAATCCGAGCCAAGGTATGCCAACGCACTCCCTCCAATTACCAAACTACCAGTAACGATACGGCGGAGACTAGCAGACGACGCCATTTCGACCTACACGAGATGAGAAGGACAAACCTTTAATAAATTTAATTTTTTTCAACTCTTACTGATTGATATCAATTACAAAACGAAAATTTTTATTTAAGAACACATTAATCAAGATTTGCCTTACGAAATTTTGCTTGATAAATCTGATGATTATTCAATAGGAATTTAACGCCTTCCGACTTATTTTTTTTTTATTTTTTATTCCCTTTTTCGTACTTGCTTTATGTTTAGGTAAATTTAGTTTTCATGATCTGATGATCAAAGAAGGTTCTTTCAATTATTAATGCAAAATGTAGTAAATATATATTTGTAAATTACCTTTGCTAAGAAATGTCTGAAAAGGATGACTCAGATTAATTTTGTTAGATTAGATTCTAATTTTTAAGAGAAATTGAACGTCGTCCTTGGAAGGTCTCCGCATTGGTTTTGTTGCTATTTACAACGCGCATGCGTGTACTCCGAAATATTTAAAAATGTTTTTTTTATTTGTGTTCTATTGTAATTGATAATTATTTGAATATCTTATCGATTTTTAACATTATTTATTGTTAAGATTTTTATCGATTTTTAAATTTTAAAGTGACGCCATTTATGGCGCCATTTTAATTGTTTCAAAACGGCACCTTGTGACAGATTTAGAAACTATCATTATTAGCAAGGTTGAATGAGACTTTACTGACAAGGTTGCGCCATAAGTTTGTAACAATTCAGCCACTAGAGAACGCTCTAGGCCCGTGACCTAGCAAAACTACTGAATAGCTTCTGTTGCAAAGCACCATAAGATTTAATATATTCTATTTAAAACAAAATAAAAATGCCAGTGTTCAGCATTAAAAGTTACTTTCAAACATCTAGAAATAAGAAAATATTATTTTTTTAAATTTCATAAAAATAAAAAAAATTTTAAATTTTTTTTAAAAATTAGTAAAATTAAAACAAGTAAAAAACAAGTAAAAACTTAAAAAGTAAACTGCTTTTACAGATCATACACCAAGTAGCACAGTCATCTTATGCAGTTTTTTACTGTTGTGCGTATAAATTCACAATATTTAATATGATTAGTTGAAATATTTGTAACTAAGTATTCAGTTTGTTTTATTTTTATAAATTTTTATTTTAAATACGTTTTTTCAATGTTTCAAGGTTAACTATGTATTGTAGATTATATAATGAAAAAAGTACTTGAATATTTTTTTCTGTTACAAAATTGAAATTAAAAGAAATTTTGATATAAATTATGGGTTAATATTTTATATTCACTTTATCTACTCAATTTTTCTAATAC
This sequence comes from Geophilus carpophagus, assembly GCA_034687075.1. Classification (NCBI taxonomy): domain Eukaryota; kingdom Metazoa; phylum Arthropoda; class Chilopoda; order Geophilomorpha; family Geophilidae; genus Geophilus; species Geophilus carpophagus. Next base: position 3,866 of record JAQFZN010001066.1, on the reverse strand, counting down.
CTGTTATAATGTATTCTTATTATTCACAAGTTTAAAGTATTAAAAAGTCTACGATTCACAACGTTTACACATTTTATTTCAACCTACCAGTTAGCTCAACATATTTTTTACTAATTAAACTAATTCTTTCATTATTAATAACCTTTTCTTCCACGAAACTGTTGTTTATTATCCAACTAAAATTTAAATTAAATAAATCAATAATAATTTCCACAATTTCTGAATTTTAAAATTTGAAATTAAACTATTCACCAATGATCGGTTTGCATTCGAAAAAAGCTTGTCTAAGTTGATGGTATTCATTAGGAACAGACATATCTTAGGACAATAGGCATTCCTTTGGAGACTTTGTGCTAAATAATTAAACATTAAAATTTATGTAAAATGTTACGGTAATAATAAAAATTGATAAAATTTACCATTTTAAAACATTCGCTCTGCATTATGCAATCTCGTACACCTGCTCATATTCCAGCACATGGATGCTTATCTTCAAATTGTTCAGCTTCGGAATAATATCTAGCATATGCTGACATATTTATGTCCTTCTTTTCTACCAAAATGTCGGAAATAATAAGAGTTCAAGTGAAAACTCGCATCAGCACCACAATGTTCTATTATGCCTAAGGTTGAATGAGACCTACTAAAATAAAATTCAAATTTAAATCAATGTTTTTATTTTATTAAAGGTAATAAAAATAAATCTATATGAAATTACTTACAAATTTGATTTTTTTTTTCTAATACAAGGCATAATTTACAACACCTGAAATGCACGTACATCATTTAATCCAAACAATTTGAGAAAGTGTGTTTTCTACGTCATATAACAGTAGAACCCTATCAGCCAATCACAACATAGAATTTACGGCGCAACCAGCATTCGACCTCGTCTCATTCAACCATGCATCATTAGCTCCTTTTGAAACATAAACTTCCGGTTGTATTTAAAAAATGTCTCTACTTAGATTTGCGTTTGAAACGAAATATCCTATTTATCGTACTTCTAGGTTAGAAGAAAATAAATTTAAGATACTTTTGAATTGCTATTCGTCTTGATTCGTTTTTTTTAGACTCTTTTGTTATGAAAATAAAACTGCCGGAAAAAAATTCATAAGAACTTCTGCAGTCGTACATTCGATTTTGGGGAATTATTTGAATAGGTTTGCAGCAGCATACGAACGAGTATTTGAAGCGAAGTTTCCAGCAGCATTTAAGATATATAAATTATTTACTGGCGGTAAATAATAAATGTACATATTTTTGAATTTATTTTATCACTATTTTTAATTGTGTGTAATTTTTTTGTATTTGATGTTGTGTGTAGGATGTTCCGCGTTTTTCAGAGATACAAAACATTTCCTAAAAATTAGGAAGGAAGTAAATTCTGGGAAAAACGTCAGGACTTTAAGCCGTAAAGAAATGGAAATATATTACGAGGTTTATAATAGAATTATTATAAAATGTAATCTAAATTTTGTGAAAATAGATTTAATATTCCTTTAGATTCCTAAGGATCTTGGCAGGGTTGTGCCTGTTGTGTTTGCAGCTTCTTTGCCGCTCACAAATTATGCCGTATTTCCTTTGATGTAAAGTTTTATTTGATATGCATATACTTATTTTAAATTTAAATTAAATTAATATTTTAATATTTAGTTATTTCTTTCCACGGCAATTGCTCTCAAGTCATTTTTGGTCAATCGAACAGCAAGTTGAATTTGCATTATTGTTCCATAAAAATCGAATTTTAAATAACCGAGCGGTATTTAGGCACTTACAAGCTTCTTTAAATAATTTTCAAGAAGCCAAATTACAGGATAGTTGTCAGAAAATGTTTTACAAAGTAAATATTTATTATTAACTTGAAAAAAAATTAATGAGATTAAATGATTAAATGCTAAAATTACAGCTTGGCAGTGGTGTACATCCCACGGTGGAGGAAATTTTATTAGCAAAAGAAGCTTTTGCTGTAAAACCTCTGAACTTATCTTCTTTACCTAGAAGACACTTAGTGAGTGGCATTAAAAATGGCCTCGTCAACCAAGCCTCAAATTCCTTAACCTTTAACTTGTTAATTTACATTCTAGAAAGATCTATGCGGGATGCATAGAATCTCAGCATTTCGACATCGGACAAAAAAGCTTGCTATACATGCAGAAATGATTCGTAATATAGACTTGGCTCTTAAACGCGAAGATGTTCGAAAATTAAGTGCTGATGACATGCGAAAAGTAAAATAACAGTTTAATATTTTTTAAAAATTCTTTCTCGCTTATAACCCGCTGGTTTTAGGTATGAGTATAATTAAAATACATTTTTAAGAATATAGTCGTGTGGAAATAACTTGCAAAATTTTCTAACGCGGGTTTTAAGTGTGAATATATATAATATTATTCTTTCTTGAACTTAAAAATCTAATCTTTGCCCTTTTTCTTGAATAAATTCTACTTAGGCCTGTTTTTTAAGAGGTATTAACCCCATAGGGATGACAAGGGAAAACACAATAAAATATTTAGATGAATGGATCAAAATAACAGATCAAGTGAACCGTAAGTAATTAAACAAACATGTGGGAACTAAATAATTACATACTATTAATTTTCTTTTAATTCCATGCAGCTGAAAATCTGTCGCTACTGCTTCATTGCCCCATACTTTTGGCATACAACCAACCAACAAACTGGTCGCTTCTACAACAATAAGAATAAGCGAATTACAACTTTTAAATTTCAAATTCCATCAGCTCATTTTTAACTTTTTTGTAATAAAATATATAAAAAATTGAAAAAAATATGGTGAATGAACTCATTTAGTGGGAAGGTTAAAGGATGAAGTAGGGAATCTGTTGTATCGTAATAAATCGTGAAATTTATAGAGGGGGAGAGGGGGATTTTTTTTTTAATGACTTTTCCTGAAGGAAAGTGAGGAAACAAGTCCGGATGCAAATGGACTAATTTGATAAGCAACGACCTGAGATGGGAAAAAGATTTTTCTGCTTGACCCATCTCTATTGTGTATCCTTTCACCTTAATCGCACTTTACTAAAGCTTAAAAAAATTCTTTTTAGCGTTTTCATCAAGCATAAAACCTGAACTTGAAATTTTTTTTTAATTTTAAAAAAATTCTTCAATCGATATGTAAACAAAAGAAAGAAAATGAAAGGAAATTTGTAATTCATGTCAAGGTAAGTCCTTGGTGTACTTCATCCGTATCTAATTACAGCTTAGATTTTGGAGGTACCTCGCGATTAGTTCCTACTGGATGCCTTGTGGCTAATAGGTAAAAATAAAGGAGGATTTTTGTGTGAGTGTTTTGAATAGCTTGCGGCTTGAAACACGATAGAGCTCTCTTCCCCTCCAGCTGACGAATACCTGAGGAGGGTCGAGGTCAAGTAAAGAGAGAGAGAGTTTCTGCTCTTGCATTGCTTTACAACTGCATTGCAATATTTGTGCAGGTGAAGGACCTTGTTCACTTTCTATGTGAGCAACTCACGGAACAGGTGATGAGGGGACCGAGTAAGCATCAACGGCTTTATGTCACAGTTTTTCACCTGGTAATTACAATTAGTTTTAATTTGATTTTTTTTTTCTAATTGCTTGTTTGTTTTTTTGTTTTTTTTAGGGGAGCTTGTGGGTTTTGATTGGAAGTGCTGGTGAGTGATGTTTAAGTTATTGATTTTTAAGTTTTATTTGTTTTATTTGTTTCATTGGAAATATTTTAAAATTTGTTCAAGTTTGTTATAAATATTATAAAATTTGTTCAATTTTGTTATAAATATTTTTAACAAATCTTGAATTTTGTTTAAAATATTTTAAGAAAAGCTTGAATTTTGTTGAAAATATTTTAAGAAAAGCTTGAATTTTGTT
>JAQFZN010001065.1:0-19129 GCA_034687075.1 Geophilus carpophagus | reverse complement strand
GCAGTTGGGGAATTTGGTTTAGGTATTTATAACATTTATAAAAATATAATTTAATAAATTATAAAATGAATAAAATATGTTTAAAATATTTATCTAACAGATTATGAAAGACTAGAGTTTTGCGATAAAGAAAAGCAGAAATTCTTCTTTGAAAAACAGTTAATTTCGTTCGAACAAACGAAATTACCGTTATTTTTACATTGTCGTAAAGCAGCGAACGATTTAACCGAAATTCTGCAACGAAATCGCCATTGTTTTGTAAACGGAGTGGTAAATTAAGCTCGTTTTCAATTTAAATCGATTATTTACCAATTTAAACTAATTAAGGTGCATTCGTTTGATGGGACAAAAGAAGAAGCGAAAGAATTTTTAAACATGGGACTCCATATTGGAATTAACGGCTGGTAAAAAGCAAAAATTATTTTTTTAAAAATTTAATTCCCTTTTATTTAGAATTTAGTGAATTAATTAGTTTTATTTTCCAATTAGCTCTTTAAAAACATACGAGAATTTATTAGTAGTAAAGGATTTACCCGTGGACAGAATTCTGATCGAAACAGACAGCCCCTGGTGTGAAATTCGGCCATCACACGCATCACATAAATACATCAAAAATGTATACCCTAGTGTTAAAAAAGAGAAATGGAAGGAAGGAATTCAAATTAAAGGACGAAACGAACCGATAAATTTACGGTAGAAAAGAAATATGAATCGCTATTTGTTTAATATAAATCATCTTTATAAATATTATTTTTCAGATACATTATCGATATATTAGCCGACGTCCGCGGTGAAGACCAAGAAGAATTATCTAATAATATATATGATAATAGCAGTAAATTTTTTAAGTTTGATGATACATATTTGAAAAAATTATAAAGAAAATGAAAATAAAAGTCAATTTATACAATATCTTTATCACTTAATCATACACATGATATATTCAAATATTATCCCGCTGTTAATGTACCCAATTGATAATTAATCCACTGATAAACGATCACTGTGTAATGTTGTAACGTTTCTACCGCTGTACTAGCGTACCGTAACAGATTCTCTCCCGAAAGCTTCCCTCTAGAAATTAATTTAATTAATTCAATTAATTAAAATCAAACACAGAATCAAATTTTATTATTTTCTTACGTGAAAACATTTTGCACCAACCATAAGCTGACATGTTGCAAAGTTGAAAGAAGCCATGTCCAAAAAACAAAAGCGTTTTTGCTAATATAAGCCCAAATATCCAATGCTATGACGCTTTGTTTTTGTATGAAAACTGGTGCGTTATCTGTGATCTATAAACAGATAAAAATTTAATTAATTAAATTTATTTTTGTAAAAATATATATTTAATGGTTTTTATTTTTATTTTTATTTTTATTTTTATTTTCTTACCCATTGTAGAAGTTGTGGGACGTGTTTACTCAAATAATTTCTTGCATCTTCTGTCACATCGACCAAATAAAGAGCGAAGACATGCAAATGCTGCCAAAACTGTTGGATGTAAGGACGCGACACTTCGGTGAAATGTGCGGAGTAAATTGGAATGGTTTCAATGGACCAACTAAACAAATTTTTGAAAAATTCAAATAAATTTCATTAAAAAATCCAATTAAATTAAATTAAATTAAAAATTCTAATTATAGCAATTTAATTAATTTTTATCTTATTTAAATCAATATAAATCAAATATATACTCGTAAAATTGGACAGAATAAATCTGGATCCGATGCCAGCCATGTTTAGACACTGCAACAAAGCCAACATCATTGAGGAAACGACCAGTTCTTGAATCTAAACAAAACACGATAAATTAATAACAAATCAAATTCATTAACACATCACTCTTTTCTTTTACCTTCGAAGTTACCGGATGAATTAATATCGTACGCTAATAAACCACCGACACTGAGAAAAGCAACGAGAAGCAGCAGTCGCCATGGAAACATGGCCGTTACTGTTATCTTACGTTGCAAATCCTGAGATTGAAGAAAAAAAAATTCACGTAACTCTTGTTTTTCGTATGATTTGATCGAGGTAAAATTTAAGAGGAATTAAAATCAAACAAACAGGTGTAATTCATCACGTGTAAGCACCGGGACGAAACACCACTGTTATTGATTTATCAACATTTTTCGGGGATGGGTCTATTGCGAGAATAAAGGGGCAGATGAGAAATGTGACGTCATTAGGATCAAAGGTTCATTTTGATTCTGATGGATTAGCATTTTGTTGAATAAATTATAGGTTTTAGAAAAGTAAAGTTGGATTAGGTTATTTTAAAAAATATTCGTTGTCAATTATTAATTGGGAATTAAATCGATTTAAATTATTTAGTGGATAATAACGGAATTCAAAATGGCGTAGCCAGTGCAGCATCCGTTGACATTTTGAAATTGGAAATTCAAGTAAAATCAAACTAAAATATTACTTTTAAAATCTAAAAATAAAATTTAATTAAAGAAATGTGAAATTTATAAAATGTATTTTTTTCTTCTTTTTCAAGGAAATTCCGTTATTTTCAACTGTTTACATGAATCGATAATAACATGTTTACATTTTATCAAATGATCAAGTAAAAATAAATATAAAATTGTTCCCATGTTTACAATTTTAAACTAAAATATAAATTCCATACCTCGCAACTCTTAACACAAGCTTTATACGCTGGTAAATTTCCAAGTTTCGATTTCATTTCTTCATTGGTTTTTAAAAAAGAATCTAAAGTTGTTTTAATCACATTCTTTGGAAGTCCTGATCCCAAATTATCCCATTTATTGATTAAATGTTGCAATAACAAACTAAAAAAAAAAACAAATTACAAAAACAATAAAATAAAATGAAAAAATTCGGAATTCTAGTACACTTTTCAATGAATTAGGCATAGACAAGTGAACTGGAAATTCGAATTAATTCAAACTCAATCAAATTAAATACCTCGAAGGTGTGAGATGTTTAGTGTAAAGTTGACGCCAAACGCTATAGCAATGATGATCATTAACGAGGCATGTAAGCAGTGATGATTTTAACTCTCTTTTCAACGGCGTTGGAGCTGAAGCTGTTAAACGGAATAAAAGACTGGGAAAAAAGTTGCGTAAAACTTGTTCCGGATGTGGGCCCAAAGCGACGGTTTTTATTTTCGGATATAACGAAAGCAATTGTTTTTGCAATTCTGGTGATAAATTTGCGCTGTGGATAAAGATGACGTCGAGAACGGTAAAAAATTCTCGAATTCCAAGCACTTTGTTGCTCGAATGAACATCGGAATGAGTTGCGAATAAAATGTCCAAGTAGTCGACAGTATACTGAGAAAAAGAATGAATTCCCATAATAGGTAACATGAATTCCAACCAAACTGTGGGAGATTTGAAAAGTTAAGGTAAGAAATTGAATTTTGATGCATTATAGTGTTTTCTTTTACTTTTTAATCCAATTTCGAAGTCTTTATATCCACATTGTCCGATAGCCCAAAGAAGGGTGAGGCAAGATGTCGGGCGTTGTTGATATTGAGTTCGGAGATCCTTAAACTGAGAAATTAAATTTAAAAAATTTTAATTTGTGTGGATTGCATATTTTTGACGATTTAACGTTTAGAAAATTTAAATTTTTAATCAAAAATTATCAAAAATTTGATATTTTCAACGTTTTAATATTTACAAAAATAAAAATTAAATTTATTTGGGTAATATTTATATACATATTTACTTTTTCAAATTTTTTTTGATAAATTGACGGCATTGTGAAAGCCAAACATTGTATCACAATTCGATGACCGAATGTAGGTAAACCTAAAAACGCAAAAATCAAAAAAAATTAAATAAAAATAAATTTATCACTTAATAATCAATTTTAATCACCTTTGCTTTCATCATCAATGCAATTAACAACCAAATGTTCATAAAAAACTTGCAATGCAGCTCGTGGACATTTTTCAAATAAATCCGAAATAATATTCTGCAACGATGTCGGCACACTGCTTAACGGATAATCTGTTTCAAATTCAAATTTCAATTCTAAAAAATATCTAATCCAACAATCAACAAACTTACCAACGGGTTTCCCAGAAAACACTACATCATTTGTTTTAATATTTAACTTAATATTTAAATAGTTAACCAAATCTTTTAACCAAATAAGTGGAGTATCAGTAAATCGTTGCACATCCAAAGACAAAATCGATTTCAATTCTGCAGAATCGATCTAAAAAAAAATTGTAAAATCAAAATAAATTGCTTTTTTAATAAAAATTACATTTATAAGCAAATAAATTTTCATTCTTTACTTGATTAAGTGCATCTTCGAGAGATTGCTTATTTTTTTTCTCCTTTTCTGGTTTCTTTTTCAACTTTTTATTACTATTTTTCTGTTGTTGCTGTTTCGTTTGCTGCGACTGCTGTTTCGTTACTTTATTATTTTCTTTATTTTCCTTTTTATTTTTCTCTTGTACTTTTGCTGCAGCTTTTTTCGCATCTTGCATTCTCTCCTTTTTCAAAAAAGCATCAAAAATTGTTGGACTTTCCTTAACTGGAGCTGTGGATTGGAAAATATTTATTTTTTAACACGTGGCACAGGTCCGTTGTAGATTCCATTTTAAGCATCATTTGATTATTTCCTACCTAATTCCTTCAATGAAGGCATTTTAGCCATGGCATTTTTCACTTGCTTCTTGCTTGTTTTGGTGTTTTGTTGATTTAAAATGGTCTTATTACGCTTGCCGACAACTTCCCAGCCGTTTGCAGTCGCCATCGTGATCGTTGTTGTAATGACAGCAGATAAGAGGGAGAGATGGCGAGTAATGGAAGTGCCACTTTAACGGTCATAATTCTCGATTTTCTCACCAGTTGGTAGTAATTTGCGATAGAGAAAAACGAAAAATACCGTTATTTATCGTTTATCTTGCTAGATGCTCGTTTCCTAACATGACATGATATAATTTTAGTTCAATAATTCTTTTAAAATTTTTCGTGTAAAATATGATTAATTTAAAGTTTTGCGTAATTTTCGGAAGGGATTATGGGAAATTCGTTACCAATGTTTTTATTCTTGATGTTTATAGTGATATAAATAAACAAAATAATTTCGAAATGCGTTTTAATATTCATTAATCACACAAATTACACATTTCCTAGTATTTGCAGTAAGTTTGTGTTTATTTAATTAAATTTTTATTGCGAATAAACGAAATTAAATTGTATTTTGATGTGACATTTTCGAACTACGTAGATTGTTGGCATTTTAGGTTAATTTCAACATTTTATCTCATTGCTATCTATATCTGCTCCGTTGCACAATAAAATGAAGTGTGTAGATCACATCAAGAGCTGCAAATGAGTGTATTTTACAGCTCCTAATTCTATCATATCCATTAAAATAAAAAAAATAAAAGATAAATGGCAACTGTCCTTATTTTGTCAATTAAATTTTTATTGCACAACAGTAAACAAGACATTAAACTAATGTTTGATCATTCTAACTTACCTATATTTACAACAAAATTACAACTGGTGACGCTTAATCCCAATTTCCTTTCAAATTCAACATTTCAAACAACTTGTAACACACCCACCTAGTCAACATGGCTTCCATATTGCATCAGAAAATAACAAACCAACTAAGTCATCGCTAATTATTCGTAAAACTCGTCAACTGAAGGCATAAACTTGAGCAATTTTATACGTGATATTTAATTAGCTGCGTTTGTATACTATTCTAGGTTTAGTTTGATTAGGGAGTTACAAAAGCAGTCGAATTTTTGAGCCGGGGTAGATGAATGACCGAGCTACCCGAGTTGGTTATCTATTTTTAGTGAGAATGTTGTTTTATTTTTGTTTTTATATTTGTGAATTTTGTAATTTTTCGTTTAAAGAAGTAGAGAAATGAGTAGACAAGGTTAAATGAAACATGGATTGGTTCATGGACATTTTGTTTCCTGTTTACACAAGAATACAACTAAGGTCTTTATTTATTGACAATTAAAGAATGTACAGATAAGAAAATTTCAGATGGAATAAATCTTGTAATGGAGATTCGAGTTTAAATTTATGACTAATACTTTTTATTATTATTTCAAACTATTATTAGATCGATGATAATATAAGCGAATTTGTGAGTAAGATCAATCAAATGTGTTTCGTTTTATTTTAAGTTTCAGTTGCAATTCTGAAAATAAATAAATAAATATAAACATCGAGTAAAACATCGATTTTTCAACAAATCGACGTTCTACGTTTCAAAATTAATAATAAAATATCAAAAATAATTGAAAATAAATTTTTAATTAATAAATAACTCAGTTACCTGCATTTTGTTAGTTTAATAAATTATTAAAGCGAGTATCCATTTTCTTTTTTACTCCAAACTGTGATGTCATTCGTGTAGATTACTAGCATCAGTTCATGAACCCTTTTCGCAATCAACGGATCTATAAACACAGATTAAACAAATATTGTGACTTTATTGAATTTCTCAAATCAAATCATCCAAACCATGGAATCCATTTTCAGTTCACGAATATTATTAGCAAATATTTCATCCAGAAGTATTAATTATTCAACTTGTATCTGAAAATAGAATTAAAATAAAAAAAATTACTCAATCGATCAATGAAAAAACAACAACAAAAAAGCATGTCATTACATTTGGGAATAAAAAAAAAGAGGTAAAGTCAAGGTAACCATGAGAAGGGTCCGTGAAGATGAACATTTCCCACATTAACATGTGAGTTTAAACTTGTAATCATTATAATTTTTTTGTACACGTGACATTAGGAGAATTCAGTAACCTTACATTTCGAAATCTTATCTAAACTATTTAAACGGGCTTTTTGCATTAAAATTGTCGTTTTTTTTTTAGATGAGAGAATAAATTAAGTTAGGTAGACCTTGGATCAAATTAGTCACCTTTAGAATAGTTCATTTAAGTAAAAAATATGTTTTTTTTTAATATTTTTATATTTTATTTTTATGATTTATCACTTTTTTTTCATATATTGACATCAAAATCTGTTCTATTTTTGTGCTAAAAATTCTTTTCAAAACATCAACATGTTGTCATGTTGTGCGATTCATTTTAATAATTTTAATCAACAATTTTCAGTCATAAATTTGAAAAAAAAATGAAACAATGCATCACAACGTCAATATCACGTCATCGAACATAAATATCCTTTTTATCATTTTTTATTAATTTTATTATTATTAATTTAAATTAAAAAAATTAATAAATAAAGTGCACAACACGTCATATTGACGTAGTATTGTAATAACACGATAAAATACCATCATAAAATATTATCCACCACTCGATAGTTGACATTTTTCACATTTTTCACATTTTTCACTTTTATTTTCATTCAATCGCATCATCTACAGCATACCCATAATTCAATGCTTTCAACGGTTTTTTTTCAAAAATCCTAGAAAAATAAATAAACAAATAAATAAATACAATTCGCAATTAAAATGTAAACAAAATTACCTTTTGCGTAAGTATCTCGCAACATCCACTCAAAGGTCACCGCCCAACACCTTTTTAGATCCAATTGCTTCATACACCATAATTTATAGATACCCGAAATAACATGGCTTAATCCAACATCATTTCCACTTAATCTCTTATCTTCAGCACCTAAAAAAAAAAACAACAAAATAAATAAATTTATATAATTAAAAAGCATAAATAAAAAATGGAAAAAAAAAAAATTATATTTTATCAATTTTTAATATCAACTGATAAAAATAGTCACTTTCAACCCTTTGAGCGCCATTTTATTTCACACGTGTTCTAAGTTAGAACAGGTGAATTTCTCGATAATTATCGACCAGTTTTCTCGGGTCACAATCCCATGACCCCCTCGTGCCGCCATCCACTTGCACTTGGAGCGTCGAGACCTTGAATCTGGGCGTCTGACCTCGGAGTCGGCGGCTCCACTCAAGGCTGAGGCGGACCGAGACCAACGCCCCCCCGAAGGCAGACCAATTCAGGCCCGTCCGTTGGTTCGTTAAGGGGACCGTGCAATCAGTTAGTTCGTCAAATTTGGATTCAATTTCATTAAATTTGATTAAATTGATTATTTTGGGATAAAATAATGATCGAGTGTGATTTTTTTATGTTTTATTAACGTGTCGAGACGTGTTTATGTTAATTTTTGAGCTTCTCAGAAATTTAGTTAGGTTTAATTGGTTTTCTTTTACTGTGTGTCATGGTTTTTGGGTTAGAATTACTTGGAAATTTGTTTTTTATTTTTGGTTGTTTTGTTGTTTAATGTGGATTTTGTTAATTTGATGACATAAATCGATATTAAAGTTATTAATTTAAATTAATTCTTAAAAAAATTGAAAAATGGTTGAAAAATGTCTGATTTTTATATTTAAAGAGAAATTAACGTCTCTGTCAATTTAACCCTAAATCTTACATCAAAATTAAATTAAAATTTTAAAATTCTTATTTGTTTTCATCTTTTACCTTCATTCCGTATTGGAGAAACCGGAAAGATGACATAATTTCATTTCAAATTTCAAATTTGAAGCGAAACGTAAACAAAAACAATTTTAAACCGAAAAAATTCGTTTTCTTTTAATCTTTTTTAACAAAAAAAATCATAAAAAATTAAAAAATGTTTTAAATTTATTTAATTATTTAATTGTAATAGTTTTATTGGAATGGGGAGTTGGTAATCCGGGTTTTGGGGGTAGTTAAGAATGTTTATGATGAATTGTTGTTTTCCTCTTCCCATTTTCTCGTCCTTGGAACCCAGAGGGGGTTATAATTGGCAGCTCCACCCATGACATGTTGTATTTTTCTCATTCCTGCTACCACGTCACGTCATTCCGACACGTCATTTTAAATTCCCACGAAATCATGCATCGATTCTTTCATCTAATTCAAAAAACTGACTCACTAACATTTCTCACAATTTCATTACATAACATTCGAATCAAAAATTAAAAAATTATATCTCTATCTATATATTTATACACATGTAGGGGTAATTCAACGCAAATCAATACAACCCACACACCCCCACATGTATGAGACACCCCCACAATCAATAAGGAAAACAAAATGGATGCCAATAGCAAACCAAATGCAAAATTATTGTCATTTTTAATACATTTTTAACATTTTCTTAGAAAAAAACAAAATGGATGCCAATTTTTAATAAATTTTAGGTAAATTGTTGTATTTTTTTATTATTATATAAATGAGGTTTATTTATTTTTTATTTGGTTTAATTTAAAGAAAAAAAAAACAAAATGGGGTCTGGAAACAATGGTCTCACCTGATCCATAAAACCCTCGGTGAAAAAAAATTAAAAACAGAAAAGAAAAAAAAATTAATTCGCATGTGACCTCGAAAAGGGAAAAGAGAGAAAAAAAGTCGTTGCAACTAGCGTTTAGTGGAACCATCGCGTTCCATAGCCTTAAGGTACAGACGCAACAACTGGAGAGGAAAAAGAAGAGTGGGGCAACGAAACCAGGACAATTCACTTTTCAATAAACACATTTTACTTTTTTCATTTCATTTTCACTCATTCGAATTAAATAAATATAGAAATTTATATATAAACTCAATGTAAATTTGGAGATTTCATGACGTAATTTGGTTGAATTTATTGCTTCTTATTAAATAAATTAAATAAATAAATACAAGTCAATGTAAATTTTGAGATTTCATGACGTAGTAGAGTTGAATTTATTGCTTGTTATTATTAGTTTTTAATGTTTCTATACTTCCGTTTAGTTATTTGTTTGTTTCGAACATTTGAATCGAGTTTGAAAATATTTTCAAATATTTGAAATAACTGAATGAATTTTTTTTTTTTTTCAAATTTTATTTTATTTTATTTTATTTTATTTTATTTTCCTATTTGGTTGGGGGCGTTGATAGTTGATTCAGACTTGGGTTAGGCCGATGAATTAGTTCTCCATGTGGATGCCATTTTGGCGCATCGCCAGACGAGTCATCGGCCGCGGCCGACGAACGAACGGAGGCCAATGTCAGCATTTCCCAGAAGGCCACTCAGCGCACGCGCCGTACTAACACCCCCGCATTAACAACACTACTTGCACTGAAAATAAACCCCCAACTTCATGTCATTAACATGAAAACTATTATTTATTTGTTTGTTCGTTAATTAACATTTTTCGTTTGATAATAAATTTTTTTGTTATTTTCAATTTTTGTTTTTATTTTTATTTTTATTTTTATTTTGTGGAAAAAATTGATGTGCGAAATGATGAGCAATGTCATCGGTCACTGATGCGATCAACAATCGTTTTCATTGTCACAACATCAAGGTCAAAGAACGATTCAAGGTCATCTTTATAAACTAACAAACCTATTAAATTCTTAACTTCGCAGGTGTTCCACCATCTTCAATTTTATACCAAATCTAGGAACCCGGATTAAGGTCACATTTTTCCTCCAAAAACCCGCCGGGTACTTTCAGATATTTCATAAATTTTCATTTTCATTTATTAAAAACAAAATGGCCGATATATATTTTAAATTAAATTCTATTTAAAAAGTATAGAAAAACAAACACTACTTTTTAAAATTTTCTTATTTTTCTAAGTTTAATTATCATTTAGGCCTAATTTAAGCCTAATCTAGACCTGTTTTCTGTTTAATTTTAGGTCTAGGTCTAGTCTAGACCTAATTTAAGGTATTTTTAAAATTCAAAATGGCCGATTGTTTGTTTACTTTCTTTTTTCTTTGATAAATATGATTTATTACTCGGGCCTAATTCCAGCCTAAATTCCATTGAGAAGTTAATAGAATAAAAAAGAAATCAAAATAACGACATTTTGTTTTTGAATATTTTTTTGTTTAATATATTTTTCTTATTTTCTTCTTAAATCGATTTCTACTTACAATATACAGAATGATGATGTAATAAAATGGTTGTTACAATAATTTTTGTGCATTTTTCTCATCTTTTTATATTATAATAATTATTATTATTACAAAATGTAAAAAATATTGCATTTATTATTATTATTATTATTATTATTTATTATTATTATTACATTATTCATTAAAATTGTTATTATAAATTATTTTCATCATTTTTTTCAACCTGAAAAAATTTGTTTTCATTTTTTTAAATTTCAATTTAAAAAAATGTAAAAAAAAAAATCAAAATGGAAGTTAAAAATAAAAATGAAAGTTAAAAATAAAAATTATCGAGAAAATTATTAGAAATTACAACAACAAAAATGTACAAAATTGTGCATTGATAAGAAAATCAAAACCAAAATAATAAAATGAAGAAATTAAAAAAAAAAAAACACTATGGCGCTTCAGCCAACATCTGGTGGGAGGGAAATGAAGGGATAAAATTAGAAATTATCTTACACAAGACTCAAGTTGGCTAATGGGGAGGAAATGAGCACAAAAAAGAAAGAGAAAGGATTCTTCATAAAATGTTTATCAATTTTTTCGCTTTTTCTATTTTTTTTTATATATATATAAAAATTTTCATAAAAAACTGACAAATTAAAAAAAATCAAAATGGAGGACGGAGAACTTCTGGATAATGACTTATTTTTGATAAACTACAAAAAAATAATAATAAATGACTGTTTTAAGTGTCCGGTTAAGTAATTTTTTATCTTTACAAAAATTTATAATTTCAATCGAAAAGATGGCGAATTTTAATTTTATTTTCTTCAAAATTTCAGACAAATCTCGAAAATAACCATTCCGTGATGCAACAAGGACCAATCACGCGTCAAATAACTAATTTATTTTCAAATTTCATCACCTGCAATCTCATTGGTCGGTCAATACCCACATCAAATTCTAAACCAATCAGCGCAGAGCACTATCTGTAGCGGGAACGATCAGACCAAAATGGCGAGAAACACTCAAACCAACAAAATCAAACAAAACAAAGTAAAATCCGCCATCAATTCATCACTAAACAAAATATTAAAAATAAAACGAAAAAAAATGTTTAAATAAACATTCGATACATTACAAAGTGCATAGAAAAACACGGGCGGGCGACTTTAGGGGCGATATTTACAACCACGACCATATTTCCATAAATTCGACTATTTCGAAAAGAAAAAAAAGATTTAAAAAGGTCAAATTAACCATAGGAATGATTTTCTCTTTCGAAATCACTTGCGAATCAAGAATCGATGATATTCAGTGCAAATCCATCTGTATTGAGCCAATCGCTGCCCATTCCGATATCGCTGATCATGTCGCTCACTTCAGGTGTCGTGTAATCGGGGAAATCGAAATGCGAGTTCGAATTCGAGCTCGACGTGTCGTAATTCTCCAAATCCGTGATCGTATTCAAGTCCGACTTCCAATCGTCCAATAATAAATCAGTCAAATTATCCAGATCGGTTAAACTCGTCCCGATCACCGCGCCGCCATTACTGCCGCCATTAACCGCCACTGCATTATTGTTATTATGATTATTTTCATTGTTATTATTATTATTTACTCGTTTCAAGTGATTACTACTAACAGGCACAGTCACATCATCCTCGGTCGAGTCTCCATCGTCGTCATCATCGTCCTCGTCGTCGTCATCGTCTTCATCGTCCTCGTCGTCATCTTCATCGTATAAACTCCGATTTTCCGGCGAGGATCGTTCCACGACCGACATCGGCACTTTAGTAGCGACATCTGCCGCCATTTTACTCTGTCTCACAGCATCTTTGAATTTTTTATCGATACGTAGCTTGAGTTTGAGCCGATTCTGATTAACCGCCGACAAATGTGTCGATCGTTGATACGGAGAAAGCGCGTTGTGGATTTTATTTGAATTTTTTCGACCGTTACTCACCACCGATTTCACAATTCCGCCACCAGAGCCGACATTGCTCGTAATTTTGGCGCCTTTTCCGTTCTCGCTGCCATTAGCCGCTTTTGGCGGTGGGTTTTTCACCTTTTTCCGGGGCCGATACTTGTAGTCGGGGTACTCTGCCGAATGTAGGATCCGTAATCGCTCGGCTTCGTCGACGTACGGTTTTTTTTCCACTTCGGATAAAAGTTTCCATCGTTTTCCTAACCTTTTCGAAATTTCGGCGTTGTGCATGTCGGGTTGTTGTTCGCAGATTTTTCGCCTTTCGATCTGACTCCAGACCATGAAAGCATTCATGGGTCTTTTGATGTGGTTCGGGTTGGATTTCTTACAGTTGGTCGCATCGGTGTACGGTGTTGGTGAATTGCTATCGACGAGCAACGAGCCGAATGTTGGCGCCGACGTTTTCTCCATTTTCACATCGCGCACGCCGTTGCTAACGTTTTGCGGAACCATTTTGTGGCCGTTGAATCGGTTTGTGATCACTTTCGATTGACTAAAATCTCTCACTCGATCTATTCACACTTGTGTTAATGTATATAAAAGTAGAAAAATAAAAAGCACTCGCACTACACACGACTGATCTCGATCGGTCGAGGTATTTTTGTACACACACTTTCACCAAACGACTAAACCTCGACTGAACACCCGCCAACTGCTGCGAGTCTTATAAACCAATGTGATGTCATGCGCCGATTGGCCAATCGGCGTGCGAGTGCTACCTTCGCTATACAATTTGGTGCTCGGCAGCGCTACAGATGACACTGGTGAGAGAATGTTCAAGTTAGCGAAACGAGTGAGCTTTTTTTTCCGCTCTTCCACTGCTGCTTTCTAATTTTCCGTTGCTTGGCAACTGAATTAACGGTTCCACGAACATCATCTGCCGTGCTATTGGCCAAGAGCAACTTGTTAAATATATTCGTGTATAAAAAGAGTTTAATGTAGTATTTTTAGGTAACATTTATCGCATTTTCCGTTTCCAATGCTGAATTGTTAAAAATGGCGGTTACAAACGTTGTTGTTGTTGTTTTTTTTGAATTTTTCCATTTTTCAAAATGAGTTTCTCTTTTAGATGGAGATGTCATCATTTTGCAACGTCGCGAGGTGTGTTTCGGGATGTTTCTCGGTCCGATCAACGTTCAAGGACCTTTCGGATAACATTTTATCCGCCACCTGGCTGCAGAATGAAGGCCAAAGACAGAGTGGCGCGTGCAGGCGTCATTATCAAATAAAAAATGCGAATTAAAATTTCGATAGGAGTTGCGAAGAAAAAAAATATGGCGGAAAGACGCTTTGCCAAATGGGGCCTTGAGGGTCCAAAAGAGGGCCAAGGGGGCAGCGAGCAGCTGCCGAGCGGGGAAAACAGGCAGGTGGTGATAAGGGAGGGTGAAGCACGTGCCACATGCATATGCAATGCTATAGAAAAAAATTTGATTGTTTGTTGCATGTTATTCTATGGAGTTTAGGGTTAATGTTTTGGGGATATTTTATTTTTCTTTCTTTTTCGGTTTGTTTTCAATCATTTTTTAGATTGATTTTTTTTTTTTAGGAAAACAAAATGGTGTCTTGTGGGTGTTTAAATTGAGTTTGGGACTTTTTAATTGATCAATTGATTTGGAACTAAGTTTGAATTTCATTAGAGTAAATCAAATTATGGGTGATGAACGAGAATTGAGTGATTCAAAAACCAAAATGGTTGAAATAAAATTTAAAATAATTGCAAAGAAAGAAAAAAAAATTAATTTTTCTCAAAATTTCCTATTTTCAATCAAATCCCATCAACCCAACACTATAATTTCCACTCAAAACCCCAAATCCAACCAACCCACGCCTAATTATTGCACGATTCGCGGCATTTCCGGTTCGGATGCCCAACCTTAAGCCTAAACCAAACTTCTTTTTCTCTCTTTTCTCCTTTAAAGGTTGAGACGAGACGAAAAGTTGCAAGTTTGGTCGAGTTTCGTCTGAAACCAACTTTTCAATCCCAACTCCAACCACCCTGGGTTCCTTCTTCCCCCTCCTCCTTTCATATGTAAATGCAGCGTTCCCTTCACCTCGTCAATTCCCCCTGTTGATTCCTCATTGCCCCCCTTTGACTCGTCCGCCATTTTCTCTCTTTAGTTCAACCCCCTTTGGTTGGTTTGTCCTCATTCTGCAATCTCCCCCCTCGGCCATCCGCCATTTTGCATTTGTCAAAAACTTTTTCGCATTCAATTTCTTATCTCTTCCTTGTTTCATTTTGCTCGTCTCATTTACTTGGTTTTATCTTTTTTATATAATAAATATTGGATAAAATATAAACAAACATGGCGGAAGTTATTTTTATTTATTTTTATTTATTTATAAAGTGTTGTCTGGAGTTGTTTTTTTATTTTTCACTTTATTTTTTATTTTTATTGGTTTTCAGAGTCGATTTCGAATTTTTTTCTTCTTTTATAAATAAAAGTAAAAAGAATAAATTTATTTTCAAAAATCCAATATGGTAGGCGGAAGTTGACAAATAGTTTACTTTAATGTGATTATATTTTATATAAATTATTTAAAAAAATGTAAAATATGAAATAAACATTTTTATGGAATTCATTTTGCTTTTTATTTATTTTAATAAAATTTTAATAAAATTAATAAATTCAAAATATTTCATATTATAAAAAATCAAATCCTGATTTAATTTAAAAGATATGATGAAATGAGACAGGTGATAAATTTCAATCAGCCATTTTTTTTAAATTTTTTTTTACTTTTTTTTTTATCAAATTTAACACCAGGGACCGCTTTTTCTATGGGGTATCTACAAGTAGGGGCCCTAACTTGCACAAGTCCCTTATATTATTACACAAATAAAAACCAAAATGGCGAAAAGCAATTTAAAAAATTTCCATTTAATTTCCTTCATAATTTTATTAGAGAATTAAAATAAAAGTAGTTGATAAAAAACAGATTGAATATCAAATTCATGAGATGATTTCTCATTTAATTTTTAGTACCCTTAAACTCAACATTAATTAAACCACAAAATGGTGGAAACTAATAAATTTCCAACGACCTTTAATATGTCATTTATTTACTTAGGGAAATAAAATCTTTTAAATAATTTATTTATCTTGTAAACCTCATTTCATTACTATCAATAAAACCAAACTAAAATAAAAACCAAAATGGCTTCAAATTCATTTAATTCATTTAATTCATTTCATTCAAAACATGTCTGAACGTGAACTAAACAAAATCAGTTAAAACCATTTATTAATATAAATCTGTTTAAATAGAAACAGATCCAGGTGCAGCGACGAGACACGCGCCAGGTGAGCAACACGAGTCTATAGGAGTGGCTCCCGTAGTCATGGAAACCAAATCTCTTCATTCTCAATCAAAACCCCTCGTGCACGTGCAACTAACTCACTCAACTTCCCAATCCCAAACATCAAATCACGTCAAAATCACGTCAAAAACCCAACTTCACGCCATTCCAAGCCCATTCTGACGCTTCCAGGGGTCATTCAAAGAGGTCCACGACCAAATCCCACGGAAATAGGAACGCCAGCTGGTCCACGTCCCACCAAACACCCCCCTCCCTCGTCCTGACCCCACCTCCAACTCAAAATGGCGTCTGGTTGCGTTGCCCCGAGCAACTCCTGCACCATCTGCCGTTCGGAGCATGCGCACACACAACAACCCCACTCCCCGACCCCCTTACAGACCCGTGCAACGTCCGAATGTGAAAAATGATCAACCCCAAACTCGTGTACCCCCCTTTGCAACCTGCGAAACCAAAATGGATGCGCTGATCGTGTAAACACGTCATCGTAAAGCTTCCTGGACGTGTCGAATGATGAATGGGTCGAGCAAGGTAAAAATGAGTCCAGTTTGAAGCGTCTTCAAACTGGCGCACCTGGAACAGGGACAATGGCGGCGTCTTAGATTCCCATAAGGAGGTGCGGTTCCCCGAGGACCCCATTGGAAGAAAAGGGGGAGAGGGAGGCCAAGGGGCCAAGTTAAGCATGGTTCCCCGCCTCCCCCTTCCAATCCCCTTCATACTTCTTAGCTTCCATCTTGTTTGACTGGTTTGCGAACCCCGCTTCCAAACAAGTTGTCTCGGGTTTTTTCTTTTTTCTTTTTTTTTCAAACCCTGTGAAGTGGTGAAAAAAGTTTGGAGATTATAACTAGTCGTCATTTTGGTTTTTTAGATTTTTTTTCATTTATTAAATGTTTGTTAAATGTGAAATTTTTAAGAGTGGAAAAGTTGGATTGAATGATTTAAGACTAATTCCCGTAGGATAGCATTGAGAAATGAAACTGATATTTGGTCTAAGTTTTCAATTGGGTAATTTTAGAGGTTTGATTCCCATGTGGGTTTTTTGAAAAATGGCTCCCTGTTTTTACAGGGTTTAAGAAATATATATATATAAGAGCTATTTTGGTCTTAATAACAAACCCCTTAGAAAACCCAAGGACAAACTCAAACTGAAACCCATTGAAAAATTTCGAAAATTCTAAAACAAGCCTAAACTCCATAGAATAACATTAAGAAATGAACCAAAAACTTTCAATTTCAAAAACATAACTCATATTTTTAAAACAAGCCTAAACACCATAGAATAACATTAAGAAACGAACCCAAAATTTGCAACTAATCAAAAACTTTTCAATTTCATGGGTTTTCATAAAAAATTTTAAGGGTTCACAAAACTAATTGCTATTTTGAGTTTAAAAAAACCCCTAGAAACAAAACCCAAGGACATTCGAGCAGTTTCAAAACCAAAACCCAGCATTTGTAAAAATAAGCCTAAATTCCATAGGTTTAACATTGCGAGTAAAACTTTTCCTTCCTCCTTCCTTAATTCCCCTTCCCCTCTTTTTTAACCACCCCACCTTTAGCACAGTGGCTGACAACAACAAACCCCCCAACCGGGTTCCTACATTTTCCCCCTAACCGTCCTAAACATGTCCACTTCAAGGCCGATGGGGTCTCCACATACACAACCCACCGCCACTAGTGACCCCTCCTTCCTCGAGTCAAAGGGTCAAAGGTGACGAATGACCCTAAATGACCACTGCACAAAAACCCAAAGAAAAAGTAAATATCAAAAACTGCATTTCTATTTCTTATTCTTAGATACCCGGGGGATCCTGATGGGTTGTGGAGGGGTAAATAGTGGAAATAATATATTGAGGTGATTTGGGAAAGTTGATATTCATGGGTTTGTATATTTCAGGGGTATTTTGGTCCAAATTGATGTCATTTTGCATGGGGTAATGCGTTTGAGTATGATTTGTCACTACATGTCACGTGGAATTTGACGAGATTTATTTCTTTTCAGCCATTTTGAATTTCTGTTCATTTTCTGTTTCGAACCCATTTCCCACAAACAAGATGTCCACCATTGACAACCCGCCATGCCTCGATCGGCACCCTCATCCCCTTTCATTTTTCTTCTAATGCGGGGGTGTCGAATAGGGAGATGAAGTTTAGCGTCTCGACGCTCGAGGCGGGGGTGGAGTTCGCACGTGCTTCATTCATGGACCCCCCTCAAAGGGGACGCTGCATAGAATAGGGAGGCGTCCTATGACGTCACAGGCGTCCATGCACGCGCCGTTGCTTTCTCGTGGGCCCAGCTGCTACTCCCGTTATAACAAAATAACGGATTAACGCTCCAGCCACGACACAACCCTTCCATTCAACACCAGACGCTGCTCCAAATAAAAACCAAAATGGCGTAGCGGATTTAATCAAATCTTGTGTGCGAATAACATCGCATTTTGTCAATGATAAACTTCATTTTCATCGCCAAGACGCCACTGACCCTGGCCGGATGTTGATGGGGGACCTTGGCCTAGTTGGGAGTCGTTGGCTCCGTGAGGCCTCGTTGCTTAGCAACCACTAAAATGGCGCCAAATCGGCCTTGGTTGGAGGCAAACTCTTTCCACTTTTCGTTTCATCTTTTCCATTTTTATAACCACAATTAGTTTTTTTTTTTATTTTTAATTTCTTTTTAAAAGTGCATTCGACGCCATTTTGGTTTTTCATTTTTTTTTTTAAAAATGGAGTAAATAAAAAAAAAAAACTGACAGTTGGAAAAAAATTTTTTTTGAGTAATTATTTACATTTAAATGATTCAGTATGGTTTTAGTTAAGGTAACAGGGGGTTGATGCACCCCCTTGTGGGTTCACGACCCCCCCGTTTGCATTGCTGGCTGCTCATTGGTCCAGCCAAAAGGATCAATGGAGGTAGACGAACTATTGATCCAGAATAGTTCACACAAGCAACAAAAGGGAGGAGTGGGGAGCCTGTTTCAAAAATA
>JAQFZN010001064.1:0-19160 GCA_034687075.1 Geophilus carpophagus | reverse complement strand
CGATCTAAGTCAAAACAAGATGGCGGCAATGAAATGATGGGAAAGCCACACGAAAGCTGATTTAGCTATCGGAAAGCTAGTCCAGACTAGCTTTTGTAAAGTCAGCTTTAGTAAATTTGGCTTTGCAAAAAATGATGTAATTTGCATCTACTTCCTGTCCTGGAAAGCCACAAAAGCCAATCTGGGACAGCAAAGCCATGTAAGCCAAGGTATTGAATGCACCTATTGTATAACAAGAATTTAAGTTGACAAAAGCTTTCATTTCTTTTTATTTATATTTATTATTGTGACAAGCTAAAATAAATAAATCAAGTAAAGTATGCAGAACTAAGTTAACACCAAAGGCTATATACTTAACAATTGTGTTGTTTATTGTTTTGCTTATGACAATGAAAAATAATTTGTAATTCAATTAGCTATTTTAGCTAAATAAATATTTAATAATAGTCAGGAAATTAAAGCAGCATTCAATTAGCTTAGTAAAATGGCGTTTGTTAGTTATTTTTGCAAAATTTTTAAAATCTGACCATTTGGGTTTTTACGCAGTGCACTGGACCACAAGTGGGCAAATCCAGACAATTCTGCCAAAGGAAGCAATGCACAAATTTTCGAATAAATAAAATAAAATTTTAAACAGTTTAATCACTCAAAAACTAAAAAAAAAAAATCTGCATTGCAAAACTTAAAAAAAAATTAAAATATTACAAAATATTCTTTTCAATTCAATGTTAATAGCACTGGTACCCTATTTTGTTCAGGAGGCGGATCGCCCCCATTGCCACCCCCCTGTATCTGCCACTGAGTTAAACTGTCAGCACTGCTTATGCTGGCATCATATTTCGGGTTTATTTAGATCAGGGCTCGGAATGGAAAATTTCACAAACCGGAATGGAAAATTTCACGAACCAGAACAGAACTTGAAAATTTTTGTGAACTAAAAAAAAATTAAAAAATAGATGGGCATTTTGATTTTAAAAAAATGCAAAATATAAAGATAAAATGTAGAAATTATTGTCAAAAAATTTTTTTAAGAACCGGAACAATTTTTTAACAATATCACGAACCAGAACAATTTTTTAACAATATCACGAACTGGAACAATTTTTTTGAAAACTTCCCGAACGAGAACGGTGTTCCGGTTTGCTCCGGTGCTGTACCAGTAGACCAAATTTGAACACCAAGTGCATAATAAAATCACTATTGAATCATGATAATGATAATTATGACAATTATCTTTTAATAGTCACCATTTCACAAACTGCCAGTACTGGCAGTACTGACAATCCAGTTTGTTCCAGTACTTATTACCATCAGAGCCAATCTGAACTATTGTGAATTTCAATTTATTATTAAAATTATTAAAAATTATATTTTATGGCATTAAATTTTTAAACTTTATATATTAATTTTTATTTAAATTATTAATTTTTTAATATATATTTCTAGTATATTTTTAGTATATTTTTTACTTTAAGAAAATCAATTCCTCTTCTCCCCACCTTTACAAAATGGAATTGTTCTAAAACGAAAACATTGTGCAACTGGAAACTAATCTAGTTTGATGGAATAGTACTGATATATTTATCTCACTTTTCCCTCTCGTTCATACAGTTGGGCGGTTCGAATGCACCAGGAATGAACAAGCGATCATTCTACTCTTTTGCACTGAAAACACCAGGTAAATATAAGACTGTTTTAAAAAAAATATTTGTCAACTTTTATTAAATTTGATTCAATTTTACTGTGTAAATGGTAAGATAAACTGAAACCTTGTTCTAATTTTTGAAACTGGTTTTAGTAGCTGATTTTAAGGATGAATTTGGCACTGTGCCATTTTGTGTGAGTCATACTTTGAAGAATTTAGCAATTTTTATAATGATCAGGAATTAGATGCTGGCAGTTGGGTTTTTGATTGCCTAATAAGTTAAAAGTAGATGATTTTAATTGGTTCTAGAAAATAATTTGAATTTTGTTTGGAGAAGTTTTAGATTGGATTTTTACTATTATTTATTGATTATGTATTGCAAGATATTTAAAAATTATATGATGATAATTGATTTTATTGAATTATATTAAATTTTCCCTATGTATTATTTATTTTTAATTTTTCCTGTATTTTTATTTCTCCTGATATTTTGTGTTCAATTATGGCATCAGAATCTTCCTATATTGCTTCATTTCATTAAAAAATGCAAAATATTGGCAATTATTAATTTTTAAATAACATAATTTCATAAAATAAAATTTTATATTTTATCTGATTTGTTTTTTTGGAGATTTAGTATTTTTTTCAAATATGAAAATAAATTTCAGGTAAAAATTTTGTATGTGGCATACTGTAGTGTAAAATAAGCCACATTTATGTCACATGACCAAACAAAGCAATCTGATTGGTCACATGATTGAATGGCTACTTCTGGTTGGCTGATTGAATAAATTGAATTATTTCAAAGTTTATTCAATGAAAATTATTTTTTAGGCTAAACTTTCTCAGGATATTGGTAATCATCCTGCCAAATTTGGTTGCAAAACATTTAGTGGATAAAGAGGAAATAAAAAAAGTATAAACTATCCGAAAGATATGACCCTTATTTATATATAAATTAAATTAAACAATTTCAATTTTTTTTAAAAAGGTCAATGAACATTTGATGATATGATGATGTTAATGCACGTAGATGAATTTGTGAAATAAATATTAAACAAATATTTAAATATTTAAAATTTGTAAATAATTTTATAATCTTTTAAATTTAAAACAAAAACTTTAAAATATTGATTTTAGTTATCTTATTGATTATTTTTAAATCTAAGATAAAATGATGGGTGCTGTAGTGTAGATTACAGCCAGGACACTCAGAAACATGGGTTTGATTAACTTGATTAAACTTGATTTTTTTAAAAATATTTTGTAATAACAAGTCAACAAATATTTCTGTTATTATTACTTCATTAGTAATTGGATTAATTGGAATAACCTGAAACATAAGATTGAAATATAAAGAATGAATGGGAACCAAATGACCTTCAAACTAGAGGCAGGTTGACAGGTAGATAAAGAAAATGTGCTGTGACAGCCAGAAATTGGAATAAAAAATAAATATACAATAAACCAGACCTGCTTTTTAATATGTACATGTCAGAGAAACATCATCTAACTACATCATATGATTGGCTGATAATGTAATCATTTAAATAATGGAATTAATAATGATCAAAACTATTCGTAAAATGTAGTTGCTCTTTGGGCTTTCAGTTATTTTGTGTATATTTTAATCTGTGTAAATTGTGGGAGTCTTTGTGTAATTTCTGCTGTAATAGCAAAGACAGCCAATCTTATGTTGTTAGATAATGTAAGCAATCAAAATTGACTTGCAGTTGTGTACTGTGGAACCTTGTTAATTGGACCAGTTGGAGGATTAAATTATTGAGGTTCCATCTGAATGATAGAGAATGGAGTAAGAGATGAAATATAACTTATTACTAGGGAAAGGAATTCTAATTTTGGGGGAAAACGATTTTCTTGATTTAACAATTTTAAACATTTTAAGCCATAGAAAATATTCGGAATAATCCCATTTTGACCCATTAAATAACATCATTTATAAATTTTAACCAATCAAAGCATGCCAAATGGGGCTAATTATTAAAAATAACTTCTGGACCCTTGGAAATATTTCAAAATAGGCTGCAATTTATATAAATAATATTTTATTAGATATTAAATAAAGTTTCTAATTTCATTTAAAAAAATTCTCAAAATTTTTAAATTCAAAAATTGATTATTTTTATGCTTGATTGTCTCGAAAATGACCTTTTTAACTCCTCATGATCCCGTAAATGATTTTTTTAATGCCTGAATAGGCTTTCAAAAAAGTGCTTTTATATCTCCCTAATCCCCCCCTCCCCCAATTTTATGGGTTTTTAGTCTTGAAAAACCCCTATAGCTACACAATAAATTGGGTTTGTTTGTGTTTGTAGTTTTTATCTAAATGAAACATAAAAAAATTAATTAGCAACAAGAAGACTTGACTTCATACTAAATCAGCTTTAATTTAATAAAAGCAATTAATGAAAAAATCTACAATATCTTCAGTCAGCCATATTTATTTTTAGATAAAATCAATATGGGATAACATGGTATTAGTTTAGAAAAAATATATCAAAAATTTTATATTATGTCAGTGTCTTTATATGGTTTCAGGAACAAGCTCATCCTATTGCATTGTATAACAATTTAATAAGGTAATTTCAATTTACGAATCACTTAAAAATATATGTACATTTGTACACTACATACACATACAGCACATTAAGAATTAATATACGAGTTTTGCACTCACTGATCCATTTTTGCAAACATTTGGTGAAGGAATTTATTGATTTTGTTTGTTTTTACTCATTTCTGAACCGCATCCAAACTTTATTGCAGTGTCATCGAAAATGATGAGATGCGTTCGTTGCCGAATAGAATACCAGACACAAAATGAATTCGAAGCCCATCTACTCAGCCATATCTATTCAGACGAAGTTCCCACTGTCAATATAAAACGCCTCGACAGAAAAGAGATTCGAGAATGGAAGCTGAGATCCAAACAGAAAAGGAAACG
Organism: Geophilus carpophagus; assembly: GCA_034687075.1. Classification (NCBI taxonomy): domain Eukaryota; kingdom Metazoa; phylum Arthropoda; class Chilopoda; order Geophilomorpha; family Geophilidae; genus Geophilus; species Geophilus carpophagus. Next base: position 14,550 of record JAQFZN010001064.1, on the reverse strand, counting down.
CAATCGAGTTTCCTCTTGGAATTCAGACGAAACGAAAATATACAGCGTCGATGATGCCAGAGGAGGAACTACAATGCGCATTAAACGCGTGAACAGAAGCAATCCGAATGATAATATGGAACTGGACAACTCAGAATCGCTTGATAGCAACCTTTACTCATCTGAAGAGTCGAAATCAAAAGATTCTGAAGTTGATAGTTTATCAGAATTGGATTTTCCAAATACTCAAATCAGTTCGGAAACAGAGAAAACTGAGGAAACAGCTCCTGAAATGCTGCAAACTCATCCAGAAACAGTCCTGACTGTTCCTGAAACAGTTCCGACTGCTCCTGAAACACAGCAAACTCTTCCTGAAACTTCTCAGATTGTTTCTGAAACAGCAGAAACCCACTCTGGTTACGAAACTACTTCCGAAACTGCAGAATTACATTCTGAAGCAGTCCAGGATGCTTCTGATATGCAACAAACAACTCCTGAAGTATCGCAGACGGCTTCTGATATGCGACAATCATCTTCTGAAGTAACGCAGACTGCTTCTGATTCACGACAAACATCTTCTGAAGTATCACAGACTGCTTCTGATACCAGACAAACATCGCAGACTGCTTCTGAAACGCTAAAAACACATCCTGAAGGATTCCAAACAACACAAACACGTCCTGAAGGGTTCCTAACTGCTTCTGAAGCATCGCAAAATGTACCAAATAATTCAGCACTCGTACCATACAACAATGCAGAAGTACCAATAGAAACTGTTCCGAATATGACGTCAAACTGCCTTCAACCACTAGTAGTAAAAAGTGTGTCAGTACCACTCCAGTTCACCCAAAACAACACGAGCAATCAACTAACCAGTACCTCAGTACAACAAAACACCCTGGTCCAACAACAGACAACTGTACTCCAACACAACTTATTCATCCAACACAACTGGATCCCATCTCCAGTCAACTCATCTACGTCACAAGAAATGGTAATGCCGATATTGCAAAACCAAACCCAGTACAATTCAACTTCAATCATGCAAGCATCAACACCTTTCCCAACCATACCAATGCCCCAACTCGAACCCCAAATATCACAAATACCTCTAATACCCCAAATACCCCAAAACAACTCGATCTTAACCGTACCAAACAACCCAATCTTACCCATACCAAACTTAAGAATGAGTAATATCAGTACCAACCAGTCATACTCAACGCAAACACAAAGAATCGAGATGATGTCGTCAACAACCAGTACCGTAAAAGCAAATTTACCGTCTGGTTATAAATGCAGTATGTGTAGTGTACAATGCAGGACTAAAGTTGAATTGGATTTGCACACAATGTCGCACAAGGGATCGCATTTGACTTGCGATGTATGCGGATTTGTGCTGGGGAATTATAACGCATTTCGGGAACATCGTTTAATTCATCAGAGTGACGGTAAAGAGAGTTTACCGAAAGATAATCGACTTCTGCCCGCTATTTTACGTCGTCCGGCGTTGATTTCGCACGAAGTGGTACAAATTGACGATGATAACAATAACAATAACAATATTTCGAGAAGACCCGCGAATGTTAGTACCAGTGGTACTTTTAAACCCATTTTACCGAAAGCTGTAACGTTTCAAAATATACCGAATAAGGAAACGGTGAAAACAATTTCTATTGGTTCTTCAAATTCATCCATAATTCCCATTAGTTCAAATTCAAAAGCTGTTTCAGTAATTAATGCTAATCAGCAACAGAAGAGTATTTGTCCACCTTTACAACCAATTACGTCATCTTGTTCAAGGGTACCAGTTATTCAGAATGTTGTCAGTGCTGGTATAACTTCAAATTTGGTACCAATTGAGAACAAAACTGTTTCAAATAATAATAATAATAATAATAATAATGAGATTCAAACAGCTGATTCGGCCATTTCTCAAATCCTGAAAAATCAACATCTGACAGTAATGCCAATTAATTCAGGACAGTCTTCTTCTGTAAACCTGACAGTAATGCCAATTAATTCAGGACAGTCCTCTTCCGTAAACCTGACACCAACCCCAACAACAACAGCAACAGCAGCAACAACAACAACTGAAACAAATGTAATTCAACGTCCACCGACTGTTCCAACACCTCTGTTGAGGAATAAGGAACTGACAATTACTCCTGTTAAAAATAGCTCTGACGTGACGTGTCTGGGCAATTTTAAGTCTAATTCGAATATTACTATTCGTCCTGTGAGTAATCAACAACAAGGTAATCCGTCAACATCATCCAATGCGAATAATACTTATCTTAGAAGGTTACTTCCAAATATGAGTAAAGTTGTTACCTCTTTACCACCACTGGTACCTATTGCTACAAGTGGTATTAATCAAAGGGCTACTGGTAATATTACGTATCAGACTTCATCAGGAAATTACCACAAGTTGCCAATATCAAGTAATCCTGCTAATTATCAGAAATTGCCAATATCTGGTAATAACTCAACAAATTATCAGAAATTGCCAGTATCGAGTAATGCAGGGAATTACCAGAAATTGTCAGTTTCGAATAATTCAGGAAGTTATCCAAGATTGCCGATGTCAAGTGGTGGTACTTACCAGAACTTTAAGTTACCAATATCAAATAATCCTGCAAATTACCAAAAATTACCGAATAATTCAGCTGCTTATTCTCAACAAATGAGAAACAACAACTTTTCCAAAAACACTTTATTACCTGGAAATAGACAGTTTGCTCCTTATCCAATCACCTCTCAGTCAACACTGACACCCATCAACAGAACCTCAACAAATACTCAAATGGTGTATGCGCAACAAAACAGAAATCAACAACAACAACAGCAGCAAAATGCGCAAATGAAACAACAAATGCTTCAACAACAGCAACAACAATTATCAACACAGAGACAAGTGTTGACTGTATGTCAACCCAGAATGCAGAACGCAACACAACATGCACCCTCAACTAATCACCCACCAATAACACAACAGAATAGATTCAATTCCTCAATGCAACAACAGGAAGCTGCTCTGAAGTATAGACAGGAAATGGCAAGAATAGATCAGATGAGACGAATGAAACAAATGCAACAGATGGAAAAAATGAGACAACAACAACAAGCTCAACAAGCTCAACAAAGATACCAGGCTAATTATCAACCAATAGCGCCTAGGTACCAACAACAACAACAACAACAACAACAGTCTATTATCAGAAACAATCCACCACCAAGTTACAATAAATCAATACTGGGACGTCCAAGATTATGCGATCAATCGATAAATGTGCAATCATCTTGCAGATACAACACTCCAGGAAACAATCCTATGCGATACAATGCGACAACAACATCGAGTTCGAATTATCCAGCACCTATTTCTTCTTATCAACAATCAACTGCTCCACAATGGCATCAACCCCAGTATCCTGGAGCTCATGATAACAGACCGAAAGAGGCCACAGTACTTATGCCACCTCCATCACAACCTCCTCCAAGACTTAATCCAAAATATGCAAATTTATCAGGAAATGAAAATAGTAACAATAATCATCCAGTAAGGTATATGAGTACTGTTGTTCAGGATGTCGAATCCTTGACTTGTGGAATCTGTTCTCGAGATTTTGCAAATCCTGAAGAATTATCCAGACATTTAGTTACTCATACTAAGGATAGGGAAACTGACAACACCAGTCCTGACATATTGTTCTGCTCAACTATTGCCTTTTCTCCAGCACCCCATTCTATTAAACAAGAACCAATCAGTGAAATTGAGGATGTACCCAATGATTTTGGCATTGTTATTTCTTCAGTCATGTCCTTATCTGAAGAAGAAGTCAACTCAGGAGAAGATTTGATAGTGCTTGAAGATGATACTGGCATTTCAGAAGAGGATTTAGAGGTTTCCATGGCTGTTCTGATTGATTTGATTAGTGCAATTGAAGTGAAGGATGAATTGATGCTGAAAGTTGTTGAAGGAACTGATTCAGAATCAGTTGAAGTTGTTAAAAAAGTACTGGAAAGTGTTCTGGAGATTGTAGTCAGTGAAGAAAATGGCTTACTGGATGATGAGACTACTGGAACACCAGTACTGAGTGAGAATGATGATACTAACAGTTTAGTTCTGTCACTAGATGATGAAGACTTTTGTAATGAAAATGATATTTCAATGGAAGAAAAATCTGAAGATGAAATTGAAAAGAATTGTATTGTTGAAGAATGTATTAGTGATATTACTGATACTGATACTGAAGCGTGTTACAATGATGATAAATCATCTCTAACATGCCATTATTGTGATTGTCCATTTGATGAGTTATCAGATGCACTGGAACATGTAAAAAGCCATGCATTAACACCACAAGATTTGAATAATGAAAATCAAAGACTTTGTTTCATCTATTTCTCGAAATTAAATAAATATGAAGATAAAGGAGAAATGAAACAAGAAAATTGTTTAAAAATAAACAGAAAGAGAAAAAGGACTAATGAAACAATGCGAAGTTCAAAGAAAAGAAAAGTCGAAAATTCGAAAAAGCTTTTAGCAAAAAGTGCAAAAGAAAAATATTCATACCTTTCACCATCCATTCGAGTGACCTGCATCTCATGTGGTAAACAGTTTGGACATTACAAAGTGTATTTACAACATAAAAGAAATTGCAACAATATTTTGCCACCAGAGAGTGGTGTTGATTCACCATCATCTTTTCCATTATCAGTAACAATCCCATCATCACTTCGTGACTCTTCCATGGTTATTCCTGTATTGGACTTGCAAAAAGCTGCTATTGATACATTAGCATCTTGTGGGGTTACTACTTTCATACCATTATCATGTAATGGGTCAAATGGGGGCAAATGTGGGTTGGGGATTCCTGTGTTGCAGGGAAGTGTTTTGGTTAATTCCCACATTTCCAATAGATTAAAGGAAATGGGAGTTGTAAATGTGGTTCCATTAGATCCAGTTACTAAAGCTAATACTTAATGAGAATTTTTCATTATTATATTAATATTAATTATAATTTATAATGAATTTTTAATTATAATCTTTGTTTTAAAATGATTTGATTTAATAAATGTATGATAATTATTACTAATGTAATTTAATTTTTTTTTTAATAAATAAAATTTTTCTAATGGTAATTTATTATAATTTCAGAGTTTATTTTTTTTAAGTGATAAATTGATGGAGAGATATGGTAAGATGAAGAAATCTCTTAGTGATTGCAATCTTCAGTCTTTGCAGAGATTTACTAAGGTATTGGATTTGAATTAAAGCAGTGGTTTTCAAACTTTGGCATCCCGCTTAACTTTTTTTAAGATAAAATTATCTATGGAACCCTATGTTAAAATTTTAATTTTATTTATCGATACACATACGTGAAATAATAATTATTTTAAACAAAAATTAATGGCTCAGGTGATTATGATGGTAATAATTTTTTAAATTAAGTATGCAATCGTTACTTTAAAGTAGCAGTTACTTTTATTTATGACATCGAAGAACTAGATACATGATTTATTTCTTAGGAATGTAATTTAAATTATTTTAATTTTTAATAATTGAATTAATTAAAAAATTATGAAAATTTAATTAATTTAATTTTTTTCGCTGAACTCAGTTTGAATACCACTGAATTAAAGGATAAGATAAGTTGTATTAATGGATTACTAGAAGAGTCGTTCATGGAAACCTTTTACAAATTTTTGGGTTTTTGTTTAGTTTGAAGAAAAAATTTATAAATTATTTGATTGAATTAATACACTTGATTATTTGCATAAGATTAAAATAAATCACAATTTAATGCTTTAATACAAAACTACAAATTGAAGAATTATTTTAATTGCACTTATAATTTTCTTACAATAAAATTTAACTAATATTTATTTAAAAATAAAATTTTCAGAAATTACAAATTTTTTTAATTAATTTATTCAATTTTAGAAAGAATTATGGCTGCAATTACAAAGTAGTGATCATAAACTGTCAAATTTAATGCAAAATTACAAGACACTTCATAACCAAAAGGAAAATGTGATGAGAAAATTGATTGAACAATCAAATAGTTTAAATGATGAATATTGTTCCAGCATTTCAGCTCTTACAACAAGTACACAAACAGAAGAAATGTAAGCTTGATTGTGACAAGTTCTCAAAAATAATAAAACTTCTTTGATAAAGATGTAGTTATAGAACTCACAGCAACAAGCAATTGAATTCACATTCAATCAATCATTGTTGTCATGGTGATGTAGATCAACTGAGATTCAGTTTGATCACTATGAGAGAAACTTTATCATCTTTGGAACAAAGTTTGCTTCATTCTGACAATGATCAGAAAATTTTAATGAAAGAATTGAGGAAAGTTAAAGCAAGAAACCAATTACTTAATTGTCAACTACAAATGTACTGTCCTGGATTTATTAATGCACCAATTCGAATGGGCGGTGGAGCAAATGGAGGCATTAATATTAGTAAGGTATGCTAAATTATGCAAATTTTATTAGCAATTAAGTATTTCACTACAAAATTTTGAAAAAAATTAACTTGTACACTTTATATTTAATACTTCATAGTAAAAACAGACATTTTCACCAGTGGCGGAACTACTGGACGCGGGGCCCATTATTGCCTCCAGCTATAGGGGGCCCAAAAAATTAAAATATTTAAAAAATTTAAAAAACCCAAAAAAATTCAAAATAAAATTAAAACATTAAAAAAATTCAAAAAAAATCGAAAAACAATTCAAAAAAAGATATTTCGCATCAATTATCTGTCGATTTTTTTTTGTTAAATAAAAAACATTATTTGGGGGGGAGGGACATATTTTGAAGTTTCGCTACTGATTTTCACATTTATTTACTATAACCAGAGCATCTTTTTTGTCTTATTTTAGTTCACTTTAGTCATTTAATCAAACTTTTAAGTTTTGCTTAACTAAATTGAATACAGCTAGTGTTGTTTTAATATTATTGAAAATATAATAACCCTTTTTCTATGATGTAGGAAATTAAATTAACATTTCCTAATTGAATTATTGAATTTAACATAACCTTTAAAAATATCCTGTAGTTAAACCCAGAGCCAGACAATAAGGAATTTAATTTTCCTTTTTCAGAATTTATTGATTATTCTCAGAATTAGGATAAAAGTTGAATTACTGAATGAGTGATGTATGTTATTTACTTTATTCTTGCTGCATCTGGCACCAATTACAGATGATGTTTATTGCATCCTGAAGCTTGCAGCTGTCACAGCTGAATATTATAGTACAGAGTACTTATGAAATGATATGTTGAGTTGTAAATAAAATATATATATACAAGATGAAAAATTATCTATAATAACTTTGATGTTATTTTTGTTTAATCATCAATTTTTGTCAGAATATTGATGACTCATTCAGTAAATTAATGATTTTTGAAATTTCATGTTTTTATCAAATATATTTTATTTCTTTTTTTAACTATATTTTATAGTTTTGCTCATTCAATATGTTTGTAAATAAAACCAAACAAAACTGGTTTTTCTGAATAGACTTTTTATTTTTTACATTATCTATTATATGTGAATCAAGTAAATAGAAAATATTTTCAATATCAGAGCAGAAAGTTATATTTTTTAATTCTTTTCATTTCATTTCATTTCATTCAAATATATTTTCCTGTTTACTTAAAACAGTTTGTAAGTTTTTCTCTTTAAATATTTTTTATTAAAAAAAAAATAAATTTAGATATAAAATTGACATGGGGTCCCATAATTACACAATACCTGGAGTATGGGTTGGCAACTTTGCACTACAGAAGGGCCAAAAGAAATAAAATATACATAATGGCCTATACAGCAAAATGTGCAGTTTTGTATGGTGCTGCAGCGTTTAAGGTGTCTTTCTAGTATTAAAGAGTATGCCTAAAGCTCTATTATTACGTTTTGAAATATGTGAATACAATATAGAAGGAATAAGGATAATTTATGCAGGAACTGCACTGGAAAGCACTTAATACCAAACTGAAGGGACCAGAATATATTTTCGTGTTAATTGATTTTTCATTTTAAAGGAATTTGTAAAAATAAATCATCTTTTTTGCTTTTCACAAATGTCTGTTTTTAGAGTTTTTAGCTTTACATTTATTTTATGAGCAACTGTGTTTTAACTTTAAATGAAATAGCAATGGTTTTGTCGCTATTGCACTGTTACAATAATTTTTCACTAAACATGAAATTCAGCAATATAGATGTCACTCAATTCAAGAAAACTAGACTTTGAATGTAAAGTTTTTATTTAACATTGATTCATAAATTAAGTGGCACTGTTTCTGATTGGTGGTAGATTTGTTATCCACCAATCAACATTGTTTTCAAGAACAAAAGTTGAAATTATTCAAAAATCTTTTCATGTTAAGTGATTTTGTTTTGGATGCAATTACATAGTATTTTGTAATTACACAGAATTACATAGAATGTAATTTCATGTTAAGTGATTTCCAAAGACCCTAACTTTTGCGAAATCGCAGTTTCTGCAACTTTTTTTTTTATTTCAGCTATTAAAAAATTTCAAGTGTTACATTGATATGCAAATCCCCTCAATTTTCAGTAAAATGGCTGAAAAAACATTGACTTTCATGATGCCAGCAGCAATATTAAAAAATATCAAATTGAAAAATAAAATATTAAAAAATTAAAAATTTAAAAATATTTAAAAAACAAACAATATTAAAATATTATTAGCTTCGGTTATGAAATTGCAATGATTTTCTCCGCAAATTTGTTCAAAATCATCGCAAAATTGGGGAAAAATCGGAACAGTTTTAATCGCAAAAAAAGGCAAAAATAAATGGTGGAATTTATGGATCCTGGATTATAACAGAACAGAAATAATAAAAAAGTAATAATATTTTTATGTTTACTTAGAGCATTCTAATATCAGATATTTTGATATCTGATATCATTTGTTATTTTGTTGCAAATATGATAATAAAACTTTATGTTGATATCTCCAGCAATAGATATCATGTTGTATTATTTATTGATTTTATTTTATTGAATTAAATTACATTATATTTATTTTAGTTTAAACTCAAGAAAGGACCTTCTACTGAAGCAATTGAAGACAAAGCTGGCAGTACAACATCAAAATCAAATACACAACAACAACAACAAAAACCACGTGTTGATGATCCTGTTGTTGAAAAATATGATACAGAACAAGTTGATTTTCTCAAAAAACAAATTGGTGAAGAAAGATTATTACCAAATAATGTAGTATAGAATAATATTTTTATATCTTTACAGATGATTTAATTGAAATGGTATCCAGAAGAGATAATACCATTTTTCGGTTATGTGAAGATGTTGTTGCTATGAGAGAATGCAAAGAAAATGCAGAGGTATAATCAGAATAAAATGTAAAATATAAAATATAAAATACTTGGCTGTTTTCCAAGGAAATTTGATTATGAAACAACATCTACCTAAATTAGGGTGAATAAAACCTATATTTTTAGAAAAATTTAAATACAGCTTTATTTTAAAAACCACTTTTGGTTGTGGGCTGTGTAAAATGATCTTGTTATTAATCAATTAATAGTTTGATATAATTTTTTAACAAGGATAAAAATATCAAAGTATAAAATTACTTGTTTAATTTTAATTTAGTTTTCTTTAATATGCAATATAATTCATATGAAACTTTTAAGAAATAGTTTTGAAAAAGTGTACATACTTTTTAAAAAAATTCACCACATTCACATCCTGGCTTCCAGTTATAAATAATGTGCAATTTTGAATGGCACATTAATTTTAATGTCACAGCAAACTCAACAAAGATAGAACCTATCAGCTGGCAATAAATTATAATAATAAAATATTAAAGACCTATGGATCTCAATTCAAAGCTGAAGTTGTGTGTTTCTTAATGAGTGTTTTATCCTGTTTCCTGTGTGTTCAAAACATTTCATAAGTAAAGGGAATTTAATTCCTTGAAAAGTGTTGTAAATTATTTATCAAAATGTACATTTCCTCTCTTAATTTGAAAGGAAGTTAATTATATAGCTATTTCTGACTTGTTTTTCTTGTCTTACTGCTCTAATAATTCTATAATCCTTTAATTAGCATTAATTTCTCTTGTGTTTTTGTTTATTGTATATTGCCTCTTATTGTGTACACATTACACTTTGATTTGGTGAATTTCATCAAATATATATGCAAGCAATCTACTAATATCATTTGAGAACTACTCTTTAATTATCAATTAAGTTGAAGCAAATCCTGTAAAGAGAAATGATGTCTTGACAAGAGTATTGTGGAAGCATGGTAGTGATTGAAATGCCAACAATTTATTATAATTCACAGTTAATATTAGCTAATTGATAGAAATATTTGGCTTTTATCCAGCACTTGGAACTCATTTCACTTTCCTGGATGCCAACCCTTGAAGAGAGATTTATTAATTAAAATGTTCTTATACATCTTAGCTTCCAACATTCTCTAAAACAGTATTATTCTTGATGTCTTGTGCTCTGGAAGGCCTTTTTAATCATCTAAATTTTGTCTTGTACTACCTTTTAAAGTCCTTTGTGTGGTTTTAAAATTAAAGCATCCTGGTAATATTCAGTAACATTTTAATTAGGGTTGGGCCGAATACTGAATACAGCACTGAATATTAATCTCACCGAATACAAAATATTTAAATTTGCTGAATACCGAATATCAAAATTAATTAATGCCAAATTATAGTTTAAAAATAAAAGCATTTTATCATTTTGTGGAGAAAGTTAATTCACGTTAATTAACCCAGCTTCACTAAACATTCTTTCACCAAATACACTGCTCACAGGTGCTGAAAGATATTGTTGGCTAGCTCAGCATTAATTGGAAATTCATTATTAAGCAATTTTCACTATTTAAGAGAATTTTTAGTTTTATCTAACAAAGGTGACTGTAAATAGCTATCCAATTGTTTCACTGCAGATTGATAAAATGTGCTGCTTTTGTAACTTTGATTTTCCAAAATGTTGTCTACAACTTGTGTATCAGTTACTATTTCATCATAGCAATTCCAAATTTCCAATTAATTTTGTTAATTTTGATTATTTTGTTTACTTACTTATTTATTTTATTAATTTATTTTATTTTATTTATCTTATTTACTAATATTTATTTTATTTTATTATTTTATTATACTGTATATTTTCATTTATTTTTTTATTTTTTACATACAATACAGAGTCTGTGGCAAGCTCTTTTCCATTGTAGTTATGACCTATTTTTAGTTATAAATAGCCTAATGGAAATTGTAAAAGTTTTGTTTGCAGCTGCTTAGTTTTCTTGCAATTATAAAAATCACATTATACTCTAAATGTCATGTGATTGTATACGTGACTATCAAAACAAGTGGGTTGAAATAGAAAATCGCAAATGGCGGAAAGTCAAAACTGTTGTAATTTTAATTTTTATGTATCATGTAAATAGTGAAAAATGTGATTGATTGTGCTATTTGTAATTTTAGCATGACTTTTCTTATAGCTGTAAGTTATAAACCTCATTTATAACTAAATCTATAATTTTATAATGGTAATAATCTGTAATAAATCAACTAGTAGTTGATCTATTGCAGCGGTCTTCAAACTTTGACATTTTGCGGAAACCTTTTTCGAGATAAAATTATCTATGGAACCCTAAATATAGTTTTCTTATAAAAATTTAATAAAATTAAAAATTTCTGTTGAACTCCAGAAAAATTTCACGGAACCCTAGGGTTTCGCAGAACACAGTTTGAATACCACCGATTTATTGCATGTCATGTTATGTTGACAACTATTGCAGGATATTCAGGCTGAATATTTGCCCACCGAATACTGCCATTTATTATTCTGCCAAATATCAAATAGTAACAGAATATTCAGCCCATCCCTAATTTCAATGACATTTTTATGATCACTTCCTTTCATTTAACTCCATCTTTTAATTGTAGATGTTTCGATTTCATTGCAATACTTCTATTTCTTTGCAACTCAATGGCAGATCCAATAACTCTCCAATGAGCTGTTGAATCATCTTAAATTGCAACCTAAGACATTGTAAGACCATGGTTTGGAAGACATGTGATCAGTGCCGTAACTAGCCCATTTTGCGCCCAGTGCCAATCAATCATTTTATGCCCCCTATAGCCAGCCCTGATTGTGGGAGATGCAAATTTTGCGCCCCCTTCAAGATTGCGCCCGGTGCAGGGGCACTGACGGCACCACCCTAGTTACGGTTCTGCATGTGATGGCTCAAAAAGACAGAAATTTGATTCAATTCAAGTTACAAATTAATCAGTCGATTGGTAATAGTGGATGACAATATAGCAAACAATATAGACAGGGGTGTGCCAACCAAGAGGTGCAGAGGATACATCGCACTTAGGCGGCGTTTGTGCTCTTAAGGACCTTTTTTTACATACAGGCTTCAAGGTGTTGGGGTGGCAAAATAAAATCTTGCACCCTGCACTCTGGCGAGGCCCTGAATATAGACAGAGTTATTTGATTGTAGTTTTTACAGCATGAGGAATAGGGGTGATTGCCCCCATTGCCCACCACTGGATCTATCTTTGGCAATACTTACAATCCAAATTTTCAATCCACTGAACAATTTTACAATACTCTTTAATCTGAACTAGCTTTTATATTAATTTTCATAATCCTTTGCAAAGTAATGTCTATCCAGGGGTGTGCTACCAAAAATTTAACAACCGGCTCGCTAAAAAAAAAAACAGTAAAGACAAGATAAAGTCAAAATTAAAAGTATAAAAAAAATCTTAACAACCGGCTCGCGCGAGCCGGTGCGAGCCGGCTCCAGCACACCCCTGTGTCTATCCCTATAGAAACTTCCATTAGTTGGTTGACATATGGCCTCTTCCTTTTTAAAAAAATCAATCCACAACCACTGCTTTCTTCTACCAGCAAAACACAAATCCTATCACATTCAATTTATTCACATCACCAATCAAAATGAGTCTGTTTAGCTTTACAACAAAACCAGTTTAATTGAAAACATGTTTATTGGAAAAATCCATAAGCATTACTGTGCTTTATATCAATGTTGCAAGAGTTATTTTAGGAGAATCTGATCAATAAAATAGTCTGGTACATACAGGGGACAAGTTGTATTGATCCTTAGAACATGAGCAGTGTGGAAATTGCATTCCCACATGTCCTTGAGGCATCCTGTTTCAATCCTGTTGAAACCAGTTCTGAAGGGTTTATGCCTGTTGAAAGCAATGAGAAAAACCATAAAAGAAAAACAAGAAATTGGAATCCAGCCAAGCATTTCTCAACCACTTTAAAACATCGTTATCATCTTACATTTTTACTACAAACTCAGACCCATTTCATACTTAGCACTCAACTATCAAACCAAACAAATGTCTAACTTGAATTTTTATTAATTAAATCCATTCTAGAAGAAATTAAGCCAAATAGTTAACTGCCATAATGAAGCAATAGCAAAAGTATTGGACCAATTAAATGATGCAAACAAAGACTTGTTTGTTCTGTCTGAATGTCTCCACAAAAAAGGTACATTTAACTTGTCTAGAAGACTGGTTTTAGTATTCTTACCCTCGGGGATTGGAGTGAGGTCATGCAGGAAGGGAGGAAGATAAAGAGGGCAAAGTAACAGCCGAATGACTCAGGGCAATCCTGGAGCAACTGATGCATCAACAGCTACTACTTAAATAATATCAAGAAAATTATTTTTAAATGAGTCATGCTTGACAGTTGAATTAGTTTCCAACTAAATATGACTTAATTCAATAATTGTGTATGAAAAATATAAAAAATATGACATTTAATCTTTTTCAGTTGAAGATTCATATCCTTTATCGCATTTTCTGGATGTTGTTAAAGTAAAAGTGAGAAGAGAATTGGAAAATACCCATTTAACAAGAGAGGTAATTTATTATGAAATTAAAGTACATTATCATAGATAATTATCTGGAAATGATAACTGAACCCTTCGACTAACGATTGAACCGTTCCAATCTATCTAGCGGGGAAGGGAAGTTAAAATTAGTGCTAACACTTACTCATTTACCTGACACTTGTAATCCATCAGCTTGTAAGTTCAGATTAATATTAGTCATTGCAGTTGCCTAGTTACAAATGCAGGGTCGCAGCTGTTTGCCAACCGTTGCTTGGCAACCTGTAATGAATCACGAGGGCACTTTGATGCATTCAAGTCCCGGATGTTTATTTTTAGTAGGAGATAAGGCTATTTGCTGACTCCAGACACAACTAATTCATAAATTTATTATTTGATGTTTTTGTTGCATATTTAATGCATATTTAATGCAACAAAATAATAAATTTGTTATTATAATATGAATTAGTGATTTGATTAAGTTTAATAATAGTACTTTGAAACAGTAATTAAAATATATGGTTAATTTTAAATTCCTGACATGAGTAGTCAATAAATTCACTATTTTTTCAGTTTTTTTAGTTGATGTTGTGGTATTAGAATAATACCAAGTGTATTTATTTGTAATGTTTTATTGTGTTTGTTTGTGTTAGGTTTAAATAAGG
>JAQFZN010001063.1:0-19166 GCA_034687075.1 Geophilus carpophagus | reverse complement strand
GAAATTTATGCACTTCTTGTTGTTCTTATTCTTTTGTTGTTTTGAAATTAGGATTGACACAGTAAAAGAAACAAGAATTTTTATTATTTATTATTTATTATTTATTGATCGAATATTTGTCCGAATATTCAATCGAATATTCGAAAATCAGATAGATATTCGACCAAATATTCGATTTTCGAATAGTTCAACTTTCATATTTGGCCGAATGTCGAATAGCTAATTTCGGCTTGAATAGGTCGAATACCGAATATTTCTCGAATATTCTGCACAACCCTACTTTTGATTGACCAATGAAGTGTATATTAAAAAAGTCAAAACGCATGTGTTTATAAAAACTTAATCAGAAGTAAATAAATTAATCAAGGTGTGTAATATTGTGACACAGAATTAAGTAACGGTTTCACTGCTTAACGCTATAACATATCTATAAAATATTTTTTTGTAATTTTGTGATCATAACTTTAATTATTAACCTGATTTCCCTTTTGTAAAGTAACATTTAATCAACAATCCGTATAGCCTTTATTCTAAATTTACACAGTTGAAGGCGAAAATTCTACGATTCATTTTTATTTAGTTTTAATACAATATACCTAATCTTGCAAAGAATGCAGAGAAGGTATAGAACATAGGATGAGTGTAATATTTATATGCAGTTCCAGATAATACAGTGCAACACGTAACAGAAGTTGTATGGAATTTTAAAATAATTCTCAATTTAATATTTATTATTTGAATATTATCTTTTATTTTTTAATAGCAAAGCATAAACACAATTTCTGCTGCAATTTCAAAAAAACTACCTACATATGACGAACTGTTTCTGACTAATAAATCACCACCATCATATGAAGAATCATTAAAAAACTGCGGGGACAGTAATATCTGTATTATCGCAAATTCATCTTCCACATGTTTTTACAACAAATGAATCAAATATTAAATTAATTAATAAATCAACAAACAAAAACATTCAGACTCAGGAAATTATAACAATTTATTAAGATCAGATGAACAGCTAAACATGAATTAAATTACAATAAAAAGAATAAAAAGACTGTTAATCAATAAATGTCGTCTGAATAGGACGTTTGTCCTACACCAGGTAATTAATAAAAGAACAAATACTAAGAATTCTCAATTTTGTGCCTCTTTTTGTTATGACTCATATTCCTAAGTTACATCATCATGTTTAAATTGAAGAGTTTTTAAATCAAGGTTTAATTTACATAAAAATAGCAACTCTAGTACTAGAGTGACTGATTATTTTAATTGTTTTGTAAGTTTGCAAGTTTATATTTACGTATAACTTTTAAAAAAAAAATACAAAATAAATTGTAATTCAGTGCAATACTTTTATATTGTTACAAAAAATTTGAAATGTTTTTATGGAAGACTAATGAAAGCAATGAATAAATACAATTTCAAACACTTTTGTGCTAAGTATGAATCTTATTTTTTTAAAAACCCTCGTTTTCTCAAATACTTTACAATAATAGGAGATGCTGTGAGGGTCATAGCGATTCGTAATGGAGCAAATATTTTATGTACTGCATACGCAACTACAAATGTACTAGCTCCTACTTCGAATGAATTAGCAGAAAGACGAGAACTACTTAAACCAATAGTTTGTAATAATCCAACGACATCTAATCCACTGCAAATAAAAAAGAGTATAAATATTTTAAGAAAAATAATTAAAAGAATTAAATTAAATTAAATAACAACTAAAACAGCGGCAGAAAAAACCCAACCCACCTTGAAACAGCAAGATAAAATCCACCTAAAGAAATTAGAGAAATAGTCACATGAAAAATAATAACGGTCGAGCCATAATCTCTAACAGCCAATTTCAGCTTTTCCTTGGCAGTCAATGATTTTTCCTGTTGTGACTGTTGAGTACTTAAATGGACTTTATTAAATATGACGGGTGCTTTAGACAAACTAGTAAGATTTATCACAGACGAAGAATAGTTTCTTGTTAATAGCACACTTAGTTTACTACTATGGGCAGGTTGGGCATGCCAAATAAAACCTACCATACCTTTATTTGAACTAGAATTAAAGGTAGAATGCGTTTTTTGCAGATTATCAGACAAATATTTCTGATTTTGTCCCACATGGCCACCTGGCATGTTCAAATGAGTTGGTGCTTTCTTTCCACAGGTGGAATATGGTTCGGGTACGTTGCTTTGCATGACAGAACTTAAGCTTAATGTGCCTTGACTGTCGTAGATTTCTACGTGCTCATCCTGTGATGATGAATGTTGATAAGATGTGATAGTATCTCCTTCATTTCTCAGATTAATGGCCTCGCCAGATATATCTCGAGATCGGTTACGAGAAAATTCAACTGTGCGTGATTCCATTCCTTCTTGGCACTTTATTTCGTAGTCTTTGGCATCGTTACTGTACATCAAAGCTAAAAATAGGAAACAACAAAATAAGAGTGACTAGACATTTATAGGTTTATTGCTGCGCATGTGAATAAATAATTGTAGGTTCATAGTCCAATTTGTTATATTCTATTTTACTATTGATAAGTTATTATTCAGAAATTTGTCGACCTATTTTTAAAGTAATTTTGGTGTTAATGATTATAATGCGCTTAGGTGAAAGCGGTTGTGTATTGAATTCACAAAAATAACTGAATGAAAATCATTACAAAAATCACGGTTAAAATAGGAATTATAGTAAATAATACACTTGATAATATGTGTATCACGTGTGTAAGTTCTCCATTCAATGGGCGCTAGCTAAACTTGCCATTAAACAAACCTGATTGACTGTCACATGATGACCTTAAAAGATTCAAAGCAAGAGAAGGTTTTCCAATATTTCTTGAAACACGACACATCAGATAAACATTCATATTTTAAGTGAATAAATTTTGAAATTTAGAACAACTACTTGAGAGAAACTGCAAAACAAATACGTGCAATCTGCGCATGAGCAAAAGCAACAAATTCGTCAATCTTCCCTTTGATGGCGCTACTGTCAACATCCGTCATCGTTCATCCCATGGTTCATCCAGTGCATCTGTATTTAAGACCACTTTTGGAATTTAATTCTCATGTTAAGCTTTGTTAAAACACGTTTTTATTTACCCTAAACGCTAAAATCAGAGATTTTAATCAAATTTCGTTAGTTCTGTTAACGTAGATAAAATAAAAAATGATTTCTTTAGACATTTTTAAATTACTGATTATTTGAAATTAATTATAGTTTATTTATTGCATTAAAAGTATACATGATTGTCAAAAACTAGTATAATATCTTACAAAATTAAAAGCATTTTTTATTAAAAATAAATAATACTTCTAATGCTGGGAATCGAACCAGAACCCTAATATAAAAACCAGTCATCCTTCCCCAGAACACATGGATGAACACACAAATTACCTGCACAGCTTTAAAAAAAATGTTAATACTAAGCATAGCTCATTCAATCAACATAAAATAAAAATATAACTTTAAAAAAATAAGAACTGTTTTAATAAAAATTAAATACTGTATGTAATTTGTACTAGTGTCTGAAACTAAGTACAGTACCTGAAAAGCCTTTAGATTTATTCGAAACGATAATTTTAGTTCCATTAATTTTGAAAATATAAGAATTGCATGTTATTCCTTTTACTGAAATACCTATTAGCAATTTTATTTTACTGTTAACCAATTCAGCGACTGACGATTAAGTTATACATGATTCATTGCATCATTCAGATGTCTGTAATTTTTAGTAATAAATTCAATTGTATAATAAACGTAAACAATAAAAAACAAGATTTTTTTTACAGAGAATTCATATTTATTGATTTTTCACATTACATTTTTTATTATCCCAGTGGCAATAACTATTTTTTTAGCCTTAAATTTTTTTAAACCCTTCTCTTTTTAGTTTTATAATTTTTTTCAATCCCATTATTAACTCCCCCCTGTCTCCCCAGCGGAGACCAATTTCCCCCTGAAAGAAATCAATATAACATCTTGGAAGTGGAATTCCTGAAACGAGAAGGACAAGACACACAACTCACCCAAATATGCACACATTCGCCATCAATTCATTCGATTCCAATCACTCAAAACGCAAAACTTATAAACAAAAATTAACATTTACCTAACTTAAAAAATTAAATTGAAACTCAACTTAAAACTAATCAAATAAACCTATTAATAAAACTGAATATCCTACTATTTTAGATAACTGTTTAAGCTTATATACAATTTAAACTAACAGAACATTTAACAAGTTTTAAAGCAAAATGATTTTTTTTTTTAGAAAAATTAAAATAAAATCCATATTTTGGATATTAGGTTCGATATCTAGCATACAATAAATTGAACGCAACATGAAAATTCTTAGCCTGAGTTAACTAATGTTAAAAGTAAGTTGCAAAGTAATTGATTTTTTGCGTTACAACAGTGCAAAATAAGAAAACATTTATCAGTTGTGGAGCTTAAATAAAGAAAATAAAATTTAAAACATATAAAATAAAAACTTGACAAATGTAAGGATGTACTTGTCTAGCTCAAGTCTGCGGTCAGAATGTACTATTTTGTTTTATCAGTAAACAAAAAATAAAATGCATTTAAAAATTAAACAAAAAAATTTGTCAAGAAAAAATTCCAAAACTGATAAGTGCGGTCACAAAAGACAAAACTTAAAATTGATGTATTTTGAAAAATATTCCCACATTAATTTTCAATGGTTTTCTTTTTTTTAAAAATTCAATGATAGAAGACTTATTTGTCTCAAAATTGGGGAGAAAAAAACAAAAATAGTTGATTTCACTTCATTACATGAGTATCATATCTAATAATGATTGATTGAAATTATCTATTACAATTTTTTTTTCTTAATATTTAGTTCTTTTTTTTTCCTTTCTCTTTTGGTTCCACTTAAATCTGGGTTACACAAAGAGACATTAGGCATGCCTATCTTTTTACTTACACCGCCTTCCAGTAGCGAGAGTATAGTGTTTCATGTGACAAGATGAAGAAAAAACGGTGAATAGGGAAAACATGGACTGCATACAACCGAACTACTTCTTTGCAAGTGGTTTACGGCTTTTTAATAGGGAGAAAACCACGTAGCACGTCTAGTTCTAAAAACAAACACATGAAAAACCAAACGGAAAAATTGTTAGTCAGAGGAGGGGATATAAAGAACTGCACTTACGTCGCAGAACATTCACCTTGGTCTCCGAATCGGCCGATAACCGTAATAGAAACTGCTTCTGACAGTCCGCCGAACACGTCCTCTAGGTGGTCGATTTGTTGTGCTAATTCCAGGTCGATTTGTCCGTTTGGAATTAACCTGTTCATTACAATTATACCTAAACGTAAAACATCAATCATGAATTTGTTACTACCTTAATTTGTCTTCCACGAAAAAGCGATTCGTCTAGAGCCATAGCTGTATTAACCGATTCTTTTTCAGCAAATTCTATATAAGCAAATCTAAATACAAAGGAAGAAAAAAATAATTAAAATGAATATACATTTTTTTAAAAATGCAATAATTAAAAAATTCGTAACGTAGGGATCAGTTTATAAAAGTTCACTCATTAAGCATCGGTAGTCTAACATGTGCTAAAAAAAGCATCATTTCCCTTCAATACCCATCATGCTTTCTATATGATTAAATTCATACTAACCCTTTAGGATGTCCAGAATATTTATCACATAATATCGTCACCCGATTTATAGACCCACACCCATGAAAATGTTGCTCTAGTTCCTCAGCGGTTGCACCATAATCCACCTAAAATCAAGAATTAAAAAAAGTTATTTCATTTTGTTATCATTAAATTATTTAGATTAAACAGATTTTTAATAGGGATCAGTAGTTGAGTTCTATTTCAGTAAAAATCAATAGTCTAACATGTGCAATAAAAGCATCATCTCCCTTTAATATTATTAATAATCAATGTTTAAATACAAAAAAATAAATAAAAAGGCATAACTTTACTTACATTTCCTACATAAATGGATCGGGAATCTACTTCCATTTTTTCTTCATACGACATGTTTAACGGACTCGCTATAGAATTTGGGGGCAAAGTGATCATCACACAAATAAACCGAATCAGCCAAGATAAAATAGTAGCGAAAAAGAAAAAGTGTGTCCAAGTTGCACATCCGGCTTAACACTAAAATAAAAACTTACTGATTCCTCCGGGAGGGCTGCCAAGATTCATTTGTTTGTCCATTTCATTTTGCAGTTGCTTTAATTTCTCAGCTTCTTCTTCCATTTCACGCACTCGAGCTTTAATTGCTTCTAACTCCTACACAAAGTACAAATTTCATCAGTATACCGCATGATCATTTTGGTGGGAATTTCTCACTGGATCATCGCCGACTTGTTCGTGTGTTAGGCTGTCATCTACAGCTTCTTCGTGTGCATCTCCATTTTCCTGACTTTCAAATCCCACGTAATTATCCCCATCTACATTGTCTAGCATCGTTTCGTCGACGTCCGCCATTATGATCAATGCAGGTTAAAAGCCACAGTCTACGAACAAAGAAAAGCATGCTGCACTATAAAAATAATAATTCTAAATGAATATATAAAATAATTCTACTCACCATACGTTAAAAACTAAAGCTAGAGTGTAATAAAATTGAAGATGAATTCAGATTACAATTCTTCTACTGCAGACAAACGGGTTAACCGTAACCACAAGCACAACGCCTTCAACTTCAACTTGCAATTTTATCCGTGTGCTTGTGATTGGTCGACTCAAAGCGGATGTGACTCATACTTCTCGCCACCTTATGTTTCTTTTTAAAAATAAAGCTGTATTTACTAAGACGATTCAGTCACAGGACTAAGCAGTGGGATATCCTTATAAATGTTAATTTCTTCTTTTGCGCAATGTATTTTTAATTTGTCAAATAATAATATTACTTAATAAACACCTTCATTATTTCATAAAAATTAAGTCTGAACTTTATTTTCCAAATATATCTTACTGCCTTTTAAAAATACTAAACACATTATTTTGTTATTCAAAAAGTTTTTTTTTAGGAGTGTTTGTATTTTATTTATAAGTGCTTTACTTGTGTTAAGTTTGTATTTAATGGATGTTTATGTGATCATGTGATGGGAAGTTTACATTTCTAAAATGGCTACAGGAATTAACTTTTTAATCTCTTTACATGTTTTAAATAAATTTATACAAATTATAAAGTGTATAATGATACAAAAATTCATTTTTCACATATGTATTAGGTATTACTACTTAAAATTATTTATTTTTATACATTTTTAAGTGAAAAAAATTCTTTTAATATAAATGATATAGTTTGAAGAATATCTTTATTTAAAAATGAAGCTGGAAATAAAGATTTTATGTAATTAAAATTTTTACTGAAATTATTAATGAATATCAACAGATGGTTGTTTCAGTTAGTAGCAAAGATAGAAAAATTTTTTACTATTCCATAGAAATAAATTTGAAAAGCATTTTTCCATAGGAAAACATCTACTCCATCAAGTGCAGTTTTTGACTTTGGTAAAGATCTATATCTTTACTATGGCAATACTACACTGCTTTTAAAATTTCTAATATATTTTCTTCAATTAAAATAAATTTCTGTAAAAAGTTACTGAATTTTCAATATGT
The DNA here is from genome assembly GCA_034687075.1 of Geophilus carpophagus. Taxonomy (NCBI): domain Eukaryota; kingdom Metazoa; phylum Arthropoda; class Chilopoda; order Geophilomorpha; family Geophilidae; genus Geophilus; species Geophilus carpophagus. Next base: position 11,535 of record JAQFZN010001063.1, on the reverse strand, counting down.
AAATTTAAAAAAAATGAGATACAGTATACGTAATTTACAAATTGATGGTGTTATTTTGATTTTCCAATAAGTCATTCAGTATTCCATAATACAATTCCATCTGAATTATTAACAATGGCACTACAAAAATAATTAATTAGGTAATATAAAAAAATAATAAATAGATCAGCAGGAGATTTATTGTACAAATTTCAGTCTTCAAAACAATATCCTGATCTGAAATATTTTTATCACTGCAACTTCCGTTGGCATTGGCATTTGCACTTACAGCACTAAAATGAGCTGAACTTTTAACTAGATTCATCTTTCACACCGAAACAATCTATTTTAAAAATAAAATTATTTAATTATTAACTACAAAAAATTTTAATCAGTTAATATTCACTAACGTTCCTCAAGGCAAACGTCAGACCATGCAGATTCGTATTTTATTATATTTGGATGTTCCAATTTTTTTAATTTCATTACTTCATTTACAATCTATAATTATATATAAATTTAACTCGTAAATGATTGGCTTTATTAGTTTAAAAATATTCTTTTCGTAACCTCTTCTGATCTTTCTGACAAATCTAATGGAGTAATCTTTAGAGCGTAATAGCGTTGATCAGCTTTATTCTTCGCCTGAAAAGCAATAACTTAAAGTATTTACATTTATAATTATAAATAATTTATTATTAAAAATTGTTACCTTAAAAACCTTGCCACCAATTCTTTCTATATCTGTAAACTAAACGGATTTATAGATACACAAATAAACCGAATCAGTCAAGATAAAATAATAACGAAGACAAGTGTCCAAGTTGCACACTAGAATTAAATCTTACTATTTCCTCCGGGCTGTCAAGATTCCTTTGTTTGTACATTTGCTTTAAGTTCATGCACTTGAGCTCAAGTACAAATTTCATCAGTCTACTGCATGATCATTTTAGAGGTAATTTCTCACTGGATCATCGCCGACTTGTTCATAGTCTGTCATCTACAGCTTCTTCGTGTGCATCTCCATTTTCCTGACTTTCAAATCCGACGTGATCATCCCCCACCTGCATTGTCTAGCATCGTTTCGTCGACGTCTGCTATTATGATTATGATCAATATAGTTTACTTAAAGAAAAGCATGTTGCTGTATAAATAAAATAATTCTACTCACGATACGTGATTGGTCGACACAAATTTGATTCATACTTCACGGCACCTATGTTTCTTTTTTAAAAATATTTACTATATTTACTATGACGTATCAATAACAGGCCTACAAAAAATGTATTTTTTAAACTGTAAGATATCCTCAAAAATGTTTGCCTTATACTGTGTGAAATTCTTTTTTTGTTTAATACTTATTTTTATAATAATATTATTTAATAAAAACACTTTCATACTTTCATAAAAATTAAGACTGAAATTTATTTTTCAAAGCATGATTATACCGTACTGTTTTTTTTTTTAAATACTGAACACATTATTTTGTTACACAATGCTTTAAAAATAATCCAAAAACCTTTAGGTTTCTTCAAATACGTGAATACAAATAAAAATATTAACTAATCACTTTATTAGAGAACCAACGCACAACATGTTAATCGCCGATTTATAATGAAAAGATTGTGTCAGGTATGGGATATTAAAAGTAGCCAATACAACTAAATTACAAAGACTACGTATATAGATTATTTACATAAAACATTTTTACAAATAAGATTACTTTTTCTAGCCTAGTATTTATTTATCATTTGCACTCATACCGCTGGTCAAAATACGCTTATACGTTTTTCTCCATTTCAATAGTGTATGAGAAATTGTAAGGCAAATACTAAACTACAATAAAGAAAAAATATTTTCCGTTTTTACATAATAGCACAATTGTAGCATAAACAAAACAAGAATTAAAAATAAATAAACCGAAAAGTCAAAAGTGAAACCCTATTTACAAAAGATGTATAAATTCTTTTGGGATAAAATTATTTTGATTTATTTTTATAAGAAGTCGCTAAAAAGTTCAGTATTAAAAACCACCTCTTAGAGGGTAAATGTGCTAAAATATGAATTACAATAGATTTACAATACATAAACAATATTTGCACTACCAACAACCATTATTTATAGAATCATTTGTATCTATAATTAACATACGAAGATAAAGTTGAATTACTTAGATACACTTGTACAAGTAGTTGCAGTTGTGATGGCAGCATCTGTTCCTGTTCCCGTTATTGGAGTTGTAACGGTGACACTAGAAGCCGTGGTAGTAGTGGTAGTGATGGCGGTAACGGGTACTTCTGCTATAATTTCTTGATGCTCGCGATCTCGATTTAATTTATAAGAGTCAAGAAAAGCATCAATGCGCTCTTTAGTTGGTTCCCATCTTGCAAAACCAGATTCATTTTGAAGCCAAACTGCTACTGTACCATGAGCAGATTTAATATTCACTTCAGTTCTGTAAAATGTCAATCAAAATATGTTTCAACCGCTTTTCGTTTAAATTTCAAAATAAAATTACCGATTGCATACGTGTTGAAAACCATGTCTGTATTCGTGTTCCATTGCTGGAATTGCAACATGATAACGTCTAAATCTATAAAAGTAATGAGTTAGAAGTTTAATACAGAAAAAACTTCGAGTTAGCAACGACAACTCACATGCTAGCTTCTAGTTTAGCAAGAGCAACAGGCGTTGGATCGCGCCATTCTGCCATAAACACAATAAAAGAAAGAGGTTCATTTGAATGTGAAAGCAGTTTTTCAAAATGTTCCACAACAGTTTCCATTAATTCTTCACAAAATGGGGGGTTTGCTTCAAAAGATCCACTGACAGGCCGAAAATCAAGAATCGGACTAAAGAAAAGAAATGTATTCATAAACAAATTATTCCTTCATTTTTATTTTCGTATATGTAATGTGATAACTTACCCACGAGACCCAAAAAACCCATCAGTATCGGGAAATGCCGAACAGAATTGACGAAAAAAGCAATTCAGTGGTGACGCAAAGCATTCAAACGATACATCAAAGTTCCGTTGAAGCGATTGGAAAACAGAAACAGGAAGTGCACCTTGCGTGCAATGGCCTTCATTGCTTGAAAGTCCGAAGTATGTTTGATATCGTTTTAATAAGCACCAAACTCGGGTTAGAAAGTTTTCAAATTTGCGATCATCGCTGCAATTCCATCTATATAATTGCTCCTACAAAATTTTAAAACAGTTATAATTTAAATTTTATTTGCATAAAATATGTAAAGAATTTTTAAAAATTCTCCTTACCAATTTTTGAAAGTATAAGGAATTTATCCTCACACTGTCTGAATTGAATGTTAATATCGTCATATCTTTATCTTGCACAAATTCCACAGTTGGTAAACGTGGACTTGAAAGAGCCAGTTGAATTGGATAGCACAACACTTTCTTTGGATTCGTCACTTGCAAAGAGCTTCTAATTTCTGTTGAAAATTACACAATTTTCAATTATAAATGTTTAAAAGCTCAACAAAACAAACAAATACCTGCAATTCCATGTTCGTTAAGCAGTGCCCAATGCTTATCATGAATTTTCTTCGCATAATCTATTGACAAATGATAAATTTTGAGGCAAATGCCTTCCACCGAACTTTTAGCAGCTTCAGTTAAATGCGGTTGGCACTGATGTTTCAAATGGGCAAGCCGTTCCTTTAAAATAAGATAAACATTAAAAAAATTATTAATTTCTCACAAAGAATTTCTCATAAAGAAATTTTATATTTACTAAATAATCTTCATATGTTGCATTTTGCGTTTTTCGCAACCATTGAAATGCATCTTCCACATTCCACTTGACAATTTTCCTGCTTCGTGGCGACACATTTCTTGATTCAATCATTTTCTTTGCAGCTTCAGCATACTTTGAAAGCTGTTTTCGTGCATCACCAGAATATTTTGGCCGAACCAGTTTTATCGGGATGTCGTTCATTATTTCACGGTACATAGACATGGATATCTCGCGAAAACATGCACTGGGTAATACAGGATCAGAACCTGTATCTGAAACTTTCCGTTCGAGAAGCCAACGATTGAATGACTCCTTTGGCGAATCAATCCCTGAAATAAAAAAAATATAATAAAATAAACAAATAATTTCAACAAAGACATGATCGCAGATTTTCATTGATAATTCAGTAAGAGTTCAGATGAAATTCTATCTAAACTTCTCTTAAGTTCTCAAATTTAATTTCATTAGAAAAACGGTCAAATTTACATAGTGATTACAATAATAAAATTTTAAATTATTATATAATGGATAGTTGGTGAACATAATTTAAAAAAATAAAAATTTCTTTATAACACATTCAAATTGTATTATTTTTTAAAAAATAAAATGAGTAACACTTTGTCGCACTTCAATCCTTAGTAAAAACACTTAAGTTAGGAATTTTAATTTTAATTAAAGTTCTACTTGCCTTCTCTTGAATGGCACATCTCTTGATAATGTTGACGTAGTCGTCCAACTAAGTTGGCTCTAAGTAATTCCACTTCAGGATGAGGAGGCGGCAAGAGAGACGGCGTCCTTTCCCAAATAACGGCATTTGTTTGAGTTTCTAAATCCCATGGTCCGCTAAGCACAAATCGTTTCGCTGAAGGACTATTTTCATCAGCATCTGAAGCTCTTCTTTTTACAGCAATAAGTGGAGTTGCAGGTGATTCGCTTGGCGTTGGCGGACATTGTATGCCTAAAGGGTCTGTTATGGGATCGTATTGAGAACTGTTTCCCATGCGCGGCATTTCCCATAAAGATTCATTAGTCATTTTGTTCCAGAAATATGGTCGGTTTTCCCTCTTGCTCCAAAATCTCCTCCATCCTTGACTGAGAAGTTCTTGAGGAAGATCGTGCACAGGATCCGAGGATAAAGGATGCTGAGGAGATGCTAAATCTCCTGTTGAAGTTCCAGACGGTATAGATGCAGGACTACTGTCTCTACTGCCATCTGTAATTAAAAACAAATATCAATAAAAATTTTAAAAATGATTAAAATAAATAAATGAAGTAATACCATTTGATTCAATAGTGAGAGCGGGAGATGTTTCATCCCACTGTGTACTTGAAGAGTCTTGAGGAATTGCTTGTGATTGTACTGCAGTTGAGGCCATTTTTTTGTTAAAAATATATCAATTTCATGTTTTATTTATCTCATTTTTTACATGAGTTGTTCCTGGAAATTATGTAAATCAAGATTAATGTTCAAAGTAAGATTAAATATTGCTTACATATCTTTGGACAAAATGTACGATATGGTATTTACAATATAAACCATGATTGTGTGATAAGAAATACGAACACGATTACTGAAAACAAAATATAGTAGTTATCAAATCACTGTTAACCGTTATTTGCTGGGTTGTAAATTTGAATTTTTCCCCCCAAAATTTAAGAATTTTGTGTAGTTATAAATACTTATTTTAACTTAATTTTTATTATTTTGTAAATTGCAATCTGTTTGTGGTCTGATACAGTATTTATACTTTTTATTAGTTCTATAGTTTTGTTTAGTTGATGTGTTTTTATCCACACGCATAACCCACGTGCATTTAATGTTTTTAGTGGCATTTAACAACAAAACGCAACGTTAACTGCCGTATATTTTATGCTTAAAATGGACAATAAGACTTTGCGAAACTTATTAGATAGTGATCTTACCTTGAAAAATGAAGAAATATATTTCATTCATCAAAGTAAGACATCAACTGCACAGTAACCCTCCCTAGAAACAACGCCATTCTGTGCGTTGCTCTTAGTCAATCACATGACCTAAAATGGCTGTTACTCTTAATAATTTTACACCCCCAAAAACATTAAATTTGTTTTACAGAATATAATGCATTTTAAAATATTTGCACAAATTTTATTTTACTTAAATTTTTTAATTTGTATAATTTTATGTAAAATATATAAATAAATTTATTGCAATAGTATTTTTAAACATTGCAATAACACATTTCAAAAACTTTGGGAGTAGCGGCCGTTGCTTTCAATGGCCACATAATTTTTAAAAGCCAATAATTCCCAATCTCAAAGTGCGTATTACGGAAAACAAAAAATTTAATTAAATAATTGCAATTATTTAATTTTAATAAATAAATACTAAAAATTTTACGTATTAACAAAAAATTAAAAAATAATTGAAAAATGTAAAATACGAAACGACACTGAAACTACGAAAACAAACTTAACGCCATGGCAACGCGCGTGTAGTTGGGTCTTGGCGTTTTACTGGTTCTATTCAATTAGGGTCCGGTACACGGAAACGTGTGCACGCCTGAAAAATCGCGTAATTTCAAAATTGCCTTTTGGCAACATGTTTAAAAACACGTTTCAGAGCGGCTTCCTCTCCATTTTATATAGTATAGGTAGCAAACCGCTTCAGCTGTGGGATAAAAAGGTAACAACAAGCGCATGGTAAACAGTAGGAAAATAACTAGCACACTTTCACTGAAAAGTTTGAGACAAAAACACACTTTAGTTTTTAAATTTCCTATTGATATCATTTCATATTAGAATTGAAATTGTTAACTATTTGAATGTTTTTGAAAGAAAATTTATTATTTAGTAACCACTCAACTTAATATGTTTATGGATGCTAGGTTGGGTGGTCAACGGTTGTTATGGAGTTTGTTGTGAAGGATAGAACATTAGTCTTCTAAAGATTTCTCCATGTCAACAACCCGAGGTCGTTTGACTTATAATACATTATTATTTGACTTATTTTATCATAGATTGTAATTCTGATCACTTTAAGTCAAAGTTAAGTGCTATAAAACAAGTTGTTATTATGATAAAATGTTGCACGAAACCGACAACTTTTCAACGGTCACTCAGCTAAAGAGGTATATTTTTCGTAACAATTGTAATTAGTTTGTATATTTTGTTACCACTGACTGATGTTTTGCATTTGTAACCATGGCGATTACTGCAGACTACTGCATCCAAATTAATGTCAGCGATAATGGGGGTATTATATATGGATTTCTAACTTTATCTATTAATTTTAACAAAGTGATTAAGTAAAAATAAGGAACTGTACAATTGAAATGTTGCCTCGTTACAAACGAGAAGGAAAAAGTTTTTGAGTTAAGATACTTGGAAATTAGTTTAATTAATGTTAAATTTAAACAAAAAAAAATCATTAATATTCGATCTTTTGATGAAATGCAGAAGTTTATTTTTTCCTCGCAACGAGTATTGATAGATCTCGGGTTCCATGGTGAATCAATTGTTGTGACAAACCCTTGGCATCGGACAAACAGGAGACCTTAGGTGGGGGATTCGTATGTTGTAGTTAGGCAAAGTTGTGCAGTCTGTGATTGTTGTCCAGGGAACAGTTGCTATAGCAGTAGCATTAAATGCCCCTGATTAGTGATTGATCAAGTCTGAATGCCATGGAGATGGAAAAGTAATACAAAACAAACCTTCAGACACATCCAATTTACTCAAATGAATTAAATGATTTTTTTTCATTATTCGTTTATTTTAGTAAAAAAATAATTAAAATAGATAAAAGGTTGAGAATTAAAGTTTGAAATCTAAAGTTTTGATATGAACACGATTTCCAACTTTGCAAGTTATTTCTAACTTTTTTGTTTTTATTTTTCTGAAGGTACGAAATGGACACATCAAAAGAATTACTGATAATGATATCCAGTCACTTGTATTGGAAATTGTTGGAACTAATGTGAGGTAAGAAAATGACAATTTGAAAAAAAATTGAAAAATTGGAAAAATTAATAATTTTTATTTGCTTTATCATTTTAGTACTACTTACATTACGTGCCCAGCCGACCCTAAAAAAACCTTGGGAATTAAACTTCCATTTTTAGTGATGATTATTAAAAATCTGAAAAAATATTTCACGTTTGAAGTTCAGGTGACATTTTGTTACTCATAAAATGTATGGTATTGAATTAACTAAATTTTCTTATTCCTACAGGTCTTGGATGATAAAAATGTTAGGCGAAGATTCCGAGCAAGCAATTATCAAAGTACAACACGGGTGAAACCTTTCATCTGCACGATGCCAATGCGATTAGATGAAGGCTGGAATCAAATTCAGTTTAATTTGGCAGATTTCACACGACGAGCCTACGGAACTAATTATGTCGAGACATTACGAGTTCAGGTAAGATAAACAAAGAGTAACATAGATGTATATTAATAACATTTTTGTTTTTAGATTCACGCCAACTGCCGCATAAGAAGAGTCTACTTCTCAGACCGCTTGTATTCAGAGGATGAGCTTCCAGCAGAATTTAAACTTTACTTACCATTGCAAAGCAAAAATAAAGCATGAACATGTACACTTCTTTGTCCTCGAATACAAATTAAATTCTTAAATAAAGAATGCCACATGATCTGAAATGCTTTTATTCGGAAATTTTGTATGTATTTGTGTAAAAATATTTTAAAACCTTAATTCAGTTACATTACTGATAAACGTTTTTCAATTATGTGGCTTTATGAAGTTTCAGGATTTTTAGTTTCAATATTTCAAGAGGGCAAAATTGTGCCTTGCATCAGCAATGGCACTACTGTTTGTTAATGTAGTTGTTCACCGTTTAATGATGTAATTACTTAAAAATTCTTTTTATTAATTCTTAGAAAAAGATAATTAAGAGGAAGCAACAAAAATTTGTATTTTTATAAACGCCCAAATCGCATTATTATTGCTGATTGTGTACTGTAGGTGGAAATGTAATTGATTCTAGATAACGTTCACCTGTGCTTGTACAAATCTAGCAAAAGCTAATATTGTAATTTTCACATAATTTTTTAAAAATAAAACTGAACTGCCAAATTTGGTGAATTACAGTTACTTAGTAATGTTATCGAAGATGAAAAAAATATTCAATTTGCACTCTTACATATTGATATCGAAGGACTCCACCCTTTTAACAGAAATTGGTGTGTCAATCATCTGGCTAAAATCCAAACTACATTCTATTTGAAAATGATTACAATGCCTTATGGCAATTTTTATTGATTTTTAAAAGATTGAATGGAAAAAATTAAAATTAAATCACAATCCTATGGTATAGGAACGTCCGTTTGGATTGTGAACAGGAAGTATTTGTGGTTTGCTAATAAGCCACTCGTACCAAACACTTCTCTTATTTGCGCATCGCCAAAAATGAACTTCAACTTCGCATCCTTTAGTTAACGGTATAGGATCCTAAATATATTGATCAAGATTTAGTCTAAATGTATATTGGTATTGTTATTACTGCTTACTTTTATTGGAAACATTATAGGAAACCAACTAAACATTCCAGGAGAATGTGTTTTCGGATGAATACCTACAAACAATTTAATTTAATTTCAAAAACATAATAAATTTAGATTCAACTTACTGAGGATAACATCTTTGTATAATTTCGCTTCAAAGTAACCAGCGAACCCATGTAAAACAGCATCCTGAGTAATTTTAAAAGTTAAGTTTTTGTATCTGCGGTTATCTTTTACAGTATCTATTTTAAAAGAAAGAAAATTAATATTAAAAATGATAAATAATCGAATATCAACCTACCCTTATTAGGATGATTAAACGTAAACAAAGACTGCGGTTCTGCTAACTCCAAAATATTGTGAAGATGAACTACGTAAGGCGTTTCAAAGGGAACCTACATAAACAAATTACTTAAATGGCTCCGCAAATATACATTGATTCTCAATTAATCAACTCACGAGGTGATGTTTATCCTTTTCCTTAGCTAACCGAACTTCATTATAAAGTTTAGATGATTGCAATGGACTTAAGTAAGAAGTGTAAGTGCTTGGAATGTTTATACCATCCTCTGTAATTAATTAATCAATTAGAATATTTATTATGCTAAAAAATTATAATTAAATCATAAATTTATGAACCTTTTAAAAATTTCTGCGCGCCATCCAGACATTCTGGAGATAATTCGTTATCGCCAAAAGAACCTAACAATTCGCTAACTAAAATGTCAGCTTTTTCTTCTGTATCCCATTCACGCATATCACAAGATACAACAGTCACACGATCGCCCCACATTTCATCCTTTTGAGACAGCAATCTATAACGTAGAAACTTATTAATAAATTATCGAGCTGAATAAAAACAATATTAGACATACGTTACGATAGCATTTGGATTTTTTTCTATCGCATAAATTTTAACTTTTCTTCCAGCCTTTTGAGCAGTAGCAAGAGCAGATCTCACTAAAGGTCCTCTCCCAGCTCCAACTACCATCAACACACTGCAATTTCACATTATCAATATCAAAACAAATCATCATTTAAATCTATATAATAAATGTTACATTTCTTTTGTATCCTTCTCTTCGTCACTGACTTTATCCAGTATAGCTTGATAAATTGCCTAATTAAAAAATAAACATTTTAATAATAATGTTTAAAAAAAATATTTAAAAAATAATTAATCACACACCTTTTGGTATTCCGAATATTTTATAGGATCTTTTTCAAATATTTCATAAGTTTGTGTTTCCAAATTATCCATAAGAGGCTGCAATTTGCATTAATAGATTAATTAATGAGTATTTATTTACAAACTAAATTTTTAAAATTAAACCTGTAATGGGCACTGAAGATAATCTTCGTAACCTTTTGCGAAAGCTGTCAAAGAATCATCTGGAGGTAAACTCTAAAACAGATAGAGAAAAATTATACATCCACACTTAATACAAAATTTCGTAAAAACACATTACGAAATTTCCATACTATCTCATATTTATGTTCGTACCTGCCATAAGTAGTCTACATATTGATGATACAGCTTAATATGATTGTGATGATTAACCCCAGTTATTAAAATTTGTACATTCATCTATAAACAAACATTATAATAATTAATTATTGCAGAACTAATGCGCACCGAAAACGTTCAATACCGTAAAAAAATGTCTTAGGATATTTTGATGAGACCGTGACAATACTGGAAATCCTTTCTTATTAGTTAAAAAAATATTTGTAGGGATTATAAGCGCATGAACTGGTTCACCCATCCACCTTGTAACAGCACACTCATTTGGTAAATCAGCTGTTATCTCTAAAGCAAGTCCAACTTTTTTCTCGAAGTTGCAAACACTTCGAAAAATATTCCACCTAAAATATAGAAAGAATAAACAGAAATTAATAAAATGTAATCAAGCCGAAAAAGAAAAATTATTTTACCATTGCCAAGTGTCTTCACATGCGATCTCATTTTCATCCTCTCCGTTATCCAACCATATCTGACTTGATTCCTGAGTCGATTGCATAGGAATTTTAACCCAAACTTGATAATTTGCCTGTAACAAACGAAAATTATCCGCATTTTAAAAGTTAATTGTGAAGTCAAAAACTAAAAATATCTTACAAATATTCACCCATGCTTCACAACCTGATTTGAACTCGATGCAATGCGATTATGAACGTGCCGGGCTAAATTAACACATTGTCCATTCCAAACTTCTATCAAAACTGCTGGAAGTCCAAGATGAGAGGCGTATAGTAACTCTTGCTCCAAGGCCTAAATAAAAAGAAATTATCGAAT